>MKGJ01000533.1:0-16180 GCA_002018255.1 Bretziella fagacearum | reverse complement strand
GGGGGGGGCAGAGTTGGTTAGTCAGCATGTGAGGGCAAGTTTTGCAAGGTAGGCAGTAGCCCCGCAGAAACCAATAGAATACAAGTAACCAAAAGAAGCAACAACTGAAATATCTCTTCAACGTAATTACCTCCTGCCTTGCGGTCAACTGAGCCCCACAATGGGCAGCAAGAGACAGACATAAGGAAGGAAAGCCCCATTTTTGTTTTTGGGTCTGGGCGTTTTGGGAAGGAGGGAAATAATGAAGAGGGTTTTTATTCTTTTTTTTATTTTTATTTTTTATTTTTTATTCTTTTTTTATTCTTTTCATTCTTTTTTGTTGGGTTTTTGGTACATTCATCTTCTTTTTTGTAGACGCGCCTGACAATCACAATCACAAGTCATCATCGACATCTCGACCATAAACCACGACAGCTTGAAACCGACGATACACACACCTCAAACTCCCCCCCCCCCCTTCCACAAAATTCACTATATATATAACAACCATCTCCCGGAATAACCACACAACAGCAACAGCTACAGCAACAAACCGCCCGCGTCATGCAAGACGGCGCCTACCCCCGCATGCCGGGCCATACTGCCCCCCTATCAACCACCCACGTCAACGGCTTTGGCTTTGAATCAGAAGCCGACAAAGTCGCCCGGAAAGCCAAAGAACGCCGTGGAAAAGAACAATCTGCGACGACGGCGAAGCTGGGCCATTCTTCCTCGTCGGGCCACCTCGGGCGTTCCTCAGGTGCGGGCATGCCCGTGACGCAGAAATCACTGCCGGCAGCTGTGCAAAAGCCTTTGCCGCAGCAGCCGATAACTCGGAAGCCTAGTGCGGTGCAACTTGCACAGCAGGGGCCAAAGAGTCCGACGGCTTTGGGTCCGCATGGGCATATACAGAGTGGAAGTAAGAGTCAAACTGTGCATAGGAAACCAAGTGCGGTGCAGTTGGCGCAACATCAGGCTTCTAGATATTCATCGAGCACCCCGCAGCCGCAGGGACAGGGACAGGGACAGGGACAGGGACAGGGACAAATGCAGATTTCGGTATCGCCGTTGACGCCGCAGTCGAGGTTTAACTATCCGGTGCAGGCTACGGGACATCCGATGCCACCGCTGCCACCGCTGCCACCGCCACCGCCGCCGCCACCGCCGTCGCAACAGCAGCAGCAAACACCGCAGACGGCGGCGGCGCCGACGATGGGGGTGGGGTATTCGCAGCACAGGCCGGTTTATACGCCGGGGCCGAGTCATGTGCCGCCGCCGCCGCCGCCGCCGCCGCTTTCTCCAGGGGCGTATGTGCCAACGACAAGTTTGCAGTTTGCCCAACAGCAGCAGACTCAACAACTTCATACCCAAGGGTATCCGTCACCAGGGGGACCTCATTTTTTTCAGCAACCAGTGGTTGTTTCTCCCGGGTATCAACAACTTTCACCGGGATATCGGCAGCCGTCACCAGGATATCAACACCATCAGCAAAACTACAACTACCAACAACCACATCAGCCACCGCAACAGCCACAACCAAAATTTTACCCCGGGCCTATCAATCAGCAGCAAATTCCGATTCTGGGACAAGGTCCATCGTATCCGCAAATGCAGTCCCCGCCTACCCAACAGCCAATGACTCCCGTGCAGATTCCTCCCGCCGGGTATCCATTTCAGTCTGTTACATCTCCAACATTCTCCCAGAGTAACCAATTCCCTACATCTCCCACCGCCGCCACCGCCGCCACCGCCGCCACCGCCACCACAACGGTCCCATCTTCATCATCCAAGAGATTTGATGCTGTTACACCCATGACTTCAGCCCCTACCGTAGCTGATATCGTGGCAACTTCTATTCCCTCTTTGGCCCACCGACATTCGCCTGATCTCAACAACAATACTTGTAAGGGTGAGACAAGTACCAAGAAGGGTGGAAACGGTGGCTCGGATAACAAGTCTGGCGGACGTAACAATGGCAGCGGCAAGCAGAATGGGAACAGCGGACAGTCCCAGGCGTCAACTAAGTCTTGTGGCAAAAAGGGTCGCAATAATACAAACGAGTCGTCTGCTGGAAAGGAGTCGTCGTCGTCTGGCCATCACTCTACGCATTCGGGCCCCGGTCCTGAAAAAGATTTGGAGTCTTCTGGTCGCATGACTAGTCATCATAACTCGGAATCTAGCAAGTGGCAGAAGCCCAAAGGCCGTAAGAAGGGGGGGTCATCTTCTGACCGGCACCATGGATCCAACGGCGTTTCCAGCAGTGCAGAGTTACCCCCAAAGGACAACTCGGAGCGGAAAGGAGGATGAAGAGTTGTGGGTTGTGAGATTTGGATGAAAGTAGAGAGTATTTTCGATAAAGAGTGTGGAAGTGGGGGGTGGGTGGTATAACGTGTCTTTTTTTCATGGCGAGGTTGGTATCTGTGGTTGACGGATCAAGGAAGAGGAGATGGCAACGACGAGCGAGAGAGAGAGAGAGAGAGAGAGAGAGTACGATGGATGATGCGCGGATGGAAGTTATGTCGGTCAGCGAATTGAGAAAAAAAATGAATATTTGATTATGCGCCGGAAGTGAACTGAATCGACGACAGACACAAGTTTGAATGGGCGATATTGGAACGACAACAAGTCCTTCAATGAAAAAAAAAAAAAGGAAAAAATTGAAAAATTGAAGAAAAAAAAAAAGGAAAAAAAAGAAAAAGAGCGACCAAACCAAGGGATTGTTTGTTTGTTGATGTTCTGCTAAAGTGGATTGGCAGGCAGAGGACAATAGAAAGAGAGAGTGGGCGCGTTGGTAGGTTGGTAGGTTGGTAGGTTGGTAAGTTGGTAAGTTGGTAGCCGTATTAAGAACGCGATGGGAAAAGAATTGAGATCGCGATGCGCCAAAAGCGGGTTGAAATGCGACAATTGATATTATTCGTCCAAAGTAGGCGCAAAACAGTAAAAACCAAATCAATGGCTTTCTAAAAGGTCGGAATGGCTTAGTTTCAATGGTATGGTGATGGCGAAGAAGCTAAATGCTTTTGCATCGATGTTTGGTGATGCAGATGTCGTTGGGCCAAAGTATCTCTCCACACGAGTAATGTGTAGGGGTACTTTTGTGGTGGGTGGGCGGCGCAACACTAGTCGAAAAATAAAATAAAGATGAGAGTTTGAGAAAAAAGCGCGTTCACGTCAGTGGAATTTAGCCAAACGGCGCGACCTGGTATTTATCAGGTTCGGGAGCGCGGAATATCTGGCCTTATCATGGACCACTTGCGAGGGCCGTGGACAGCTCTGATTGGCTAAAAGGGGCTGGGAATTGACTACTAGTAGGGATTGGTGGGCCGTGCGACAAAAGCACGAAAGAGGGCCACAGGTACTTGGGTGACTCAAGCGTAAGCGCACGTAAAATTTACCAAAACAAGGGTACTGAGGCCCAGTGTGTCGCTAGCGCACGCACGGTTGAGGGATTGGAGGGGGAGGCAAGAACCCATTTTTGAAAACCTGTCTTATACTAACTAACAGCCTTTCTTTTTTTCTTCTTTTTTCTTTTTTCTTTTTTCTTTTTCGAGGACTAAAAAAACGACAGTAGTCAATTTGGGGGTTTACTTGCCTGTCTGTCCAGGATCCAAGCTATCGAAATGGAATTCCACCATACTTGCTGCATACATCATACATCATACATGAGGTTGCATGGGCACCATCGGCAGCGTTTGTTGAACAGGTCGCAAGCCAAACAGTGGGTCTTGCTTGTCAGTTTCCCATTTTGTGCTATTACTGTTTTTTATGTGTGCCATACATTACCTAGTACAGTACAGCCTAGTTACCTAGTACAGTACAGCCTAGATACTGGTTCATAACAACAAAACATAAGATTGATCGAGATTGCCACACAAAGGATTCAGAATCGCAGATCTCTCTTTTTGGGTGACTAAGTGGCACATCGTCCATTTAACTTACATGATGCTTAAAGGATCAAGTTATCCACGGCCAGAGCTCGGAGAAGACTGCACGCAGCCGGGTGGGAATTTCCTGAATTTTGACCCGCAATATCATCCAGTTTCTCACAATGGAACTGCAGGAAGCCCAGTCTTTGACCCGGCCATGAAACATCAATAAACGACCTCGGATTGAGAACGACGACAAGAAAAGACGACAAAAAAAAAAAATTCGTCTCTTCAAGGAAATCAGGTTACAAAAAAAATCTCAAATATGATCATGCGCTACGACAAATCAAAACTTGCGCTGTGATCTATTATAGTGTTGTTTTTATAAATATACATACATATATATATATATATATATAAAAAAATTTTTTATCCACAACCACGTGACCGTAGCATATGAGTCAAATCCCTTCACAAAGTTGAGGCCCCTCAGTAACCTACGGGTTTTGGACGCACCTGGTCACGTGCCACAAGACCCTATATTCTACTAGCATCTATGCCTTTCACGTGATGACATACCTTACTAGTAAGCTTTTAGGCGTAGCGGCCCCTCCATGCTCCACATCAGCTTTGATGCCTGCAATTACACAAGTGGGTGGGAGAGTTTCTTGTAGTAGAACCCCAAAACCCCAAAACCCCAAAACCTGCATGTAATTTTGTAGCTCTTGCTTAGTGACCTCATCAACTTTCCCCCATTAACGATCAAGAAACTTTGTCACAATGGACCATGTCAAGCAACATAAGCTCGCCCGTTTCATGGAAACTACTGGCCTCAATGCCGATGAAGTAAGAATATCATCAATCCAACTACCCCGCCATCGCGCACTGCCATTACTTTGATAGAATGCTAACATGTGCATTGCAAAAACAATCTAGGCCACTCAATTCCTAGAAGCCTCCAACTGGGACGTCGATGTCGCTGGAAACACATACTTCGCCGATGATCTAGCTCCTACTGGGGAATCATCAGCCACCCACACCGTCCCCGACGACTACACTGGCCCCCGCACTCTCGACGGCCGTCCCGCCCCAGAATCCTCCACCACTCCTCGCGCGCCCAAGCCTAAATCAATTGAGCCCGCCAAGCCTGGTCGTCGTACCGGTCTCGCCACCTTTTCTTCGCTCGCCAACCAGGATAGAGATGACGACTCTGATGAAGAAGATGCGCGCCGAAAGCGCCGCAACTTGTTCGCCGGTGGCGAAAAGTCTGGTCTAGCTGTTCAGGACCCCAACCGTCCCAGCGAAGAAGATGAAACTAATGAACTTTTGAGAGGGATCTGGGACCAAGCCAGCTCGTAAGAACCCCCCCCTAAATCTCTTGTAATTTTTGCATCCATCTAACTTTTTCTGCCCATAGTCATGGCGAGAAACTCCGCCAGGAAGCCGCTGCCCGCCCCGCCTCTCGCTTCACCGGTTCCGCCCGCACTCTTGGAGGCGAGGGTACTGAAAGTCGCGCCATCCCCAATGCCAACCCCCCTCGAAGATCCACTGGTCCCAGCCGCCGCGATCCCGCTGATGAAATGGAAGTTGCTCAGCGCGAAATCCATCTGTGGACCGACGGTTTTAGTGTTGGTGCTGGCCCCCTCCATCCATTCTCTAATCCTGCAAACCAGGCCATTCTTCGTATGATTCATGGTGGTCAGGCGCCCCTGGATCTCCTCAATGTCCGGAGAGGTCAGCAGGTGAATGTTACCGTTGTACCGCACCAAGAAGACTGGCGACAGCTACCAAAGCCAAAGGAAGCATTTTCAGGTCAAGGCCAGCGCTTGGGTGCCCCGGTGCCGGGTGTTTCCAGTGAGACAAGCTCTGCGGCGGCCCCAGCGACCCCGGCGGCCCCAGCAGCTCCTGTAGTATCAGCAGACAATGGACCCTCGACACTGTATGATCCCGATCAACCGTCTGTAGCGATACGTATTCAGATGCCCACGGGCGCACGGTTGACCGCGCAGTTCAACTTGACGCAGACTGTGGATGATATCTATAGCTACATCTCGTCATCAGAACCGACACTTGTAGCGGGGCGCTCGTATGTGATTGCCACAACCTTCCCTAACAAGAACCACACGGAGAAAGAGGCAAAGTTGGGTGATCTTGCTGAGTTCAAGAAGGGAGGTGTTGCTGTTGTGAAGTGGGTGTAACGGGAGGGCATTTCATCGTCTTGGTGTTTTTAAGTTTCGGATACGACAGAACATGAATTAGAATAATAATGAAGCATACAAAGCCCCAAGGGAGGGGGGGTAATCATGATCACAAATCCTATAGGACTCAAACTAAGGGGAATAATACAAGTACTTGTGATTTATGCGCTAGAGACTGAGGAATTTGTACAGGATCCAGTCAATATCATAAGCAAAGCAGTATATAGTCACCAAGCTGCTACAATAAACAAGACGGGGACTAGTTGATGCAAGATATCAAGGGAATATGCAGGCCAAAACTACTAAACAAAACAATGAAATGGACAACCAAAAGGGCTAGTGAAATACAGATAACTAGATACAAGATAAACTTTATGGTATAATACTCAATCCTCCAGTGACCTCGGCCTCGTTGTCCATATTGGCGGTCGTGGTCACGTTGTTGGCAAAGGACGAAACATGGGTTGTGAGGAGGGTGAGTACATGAGATCGTACTCATAGAATAACCGTCGACACCGCTCAATTGGAACCTCTTCGTTGGGTGATAGTGTACGTTCGCTGAATACCTCTTCTTCTCCTTGAATTTCAGTCTCACCCTGTGTGTCTTGAATCTCATCATCGTTCGTCCTCATCATCATCGTAATCCTCCGGACAATGTAGATCCATCTCATCACAAGGATCGGATATTTCTAGCTCCTTTTCCTCATCATCAAGGCGAAAGAATACAAGGGGCAACTCGTTACGTGGCCATATTTCAATGGCCCGCGATCGCCATTGTGTGTGTTCAGACAAGAGTTCATCCACGGAAACAACATCATTTTCTCCATCAGCGCACGTGAGAGGGGCATCGGAGTCAAAGGACTCTTGGTCGGACATGGGCATTATATGTCTCCCGGCCTCTGTAATGGTACTCTCTAACCAGCGAACACCTTGCTGTATTAGATAGATCCAAGGAATGCGACGAGATTGGTTCGGTGCAGGTGTTCTCACCCTCGGAATTCCGCAGAATGAGATTCCCATTCAGTGATATCTTGAATTCTACCAGGGGCGGAGTGACTAAGCACAGAGTATATCAACCTGGTACTGCCACATTGTTGATGACCCAAATAGCTCGGAAAAACGCCTAGCCATGCGCTGGCGGTGGCTGAGAACTGCAGACGACTGGTAAATGGTAGTGACAATTGAACTCTAGTTCCAAGCCACAGGTTGCTCGGCAATATTTGACAAGAAGGGAGGCGGAGAAGGAAAAATAGGAAAGCTGTCATGGAAGAAGAGCTGCTCAGGAGTCATTATCTGAGCAAGTGCTGGAGTCAGAGGAGATCGTGACAGTGAGGGTGGTGGAAGCGGAGGCAAAGGCCGAGAACGATAGATGACCGTAGTGTTGAAACCAAACTCGGGTACCGGCGAATCGTCATAGTTGGAGACTACGGGAATTTGAGAAACGTCAGGAGTTTCGGTTCGTATCCCTCCTCGTGCTCAGACTCATCATCAGTATTGTAAAAGGCAGGTTGGTCAGGGTTATAGTCCCTCATGATATCCATGATGTTGATGGGCATTCTAGGAATCGGGTTGCAAAGCTCTAGCAGCTGCTGTTGGACAGGAGGCTCCTTGAGGACGGTCTTGAAAGAATCAACAGTAGCTTCTTCTTCATCAGGACTCTCTGAATCTATGTCTTTGTGTCCATCATTTATCCCGTCTTCCGTGTCTCCATCATACTGATCGCTATCCTCGTCGTCATGCTTGTCCTCTTCCTCTTCCTCTTCCTCTTCCTGTTCCTCTTCCTGATAATTAATGGCAGTCCTTGACTCGAAAACATTGGACCGACAAAACTGGAGTTCCTCATGCTCATGGGTTGATATTGCCATTCTTTGATACTCATGCGTAGTCTGAATCACAGCCGCACGACGCCTAGCTTGTGTATGTGCGGCAACCCGAACCAATGCATCAGCTTCTGCTATGCGCATTGCTTCTAGCAAACGCTCACTCTGTCTGGTCTCTGCTTGGGCTTGTGCTTATGCTTGTGCTTGTGCTATTGCTTCTTTCTCTTCCATTTCGCGTTGTTCCATGGCCTCTTGTAACTCTTGTCCCTCACAGACGGCACGCCCCAGAAATTCGTGCTCCTCCGGTGTGGCAATTTGGTACTTTGACAGGTCGCTCGGGCTTTTGTGCATAGAAACCGACTCATGCTCCTCGTGAATCTTTGGAATTTCATTTCGGTACCGATATCCATTTGGATATAACGGTTTGTGGTCATCTTGGTCAGGATCATCATTTTGCTGACATGTTATGCAGTGCTCTTCACCGGGTTTGAGATTACGGTGGTCCCGCTAGGACGCGGTGGACGTAGTCTCATTTTGGGCTACTTGGCTGGGAGAAGGTCCATCCAAGAAACGAAAGTGACTGATGGCAATGCGACAGTTCATCATAGCGGCATTGAAGCGAGCCTCGCCTGGTGGGATCACCACCAAAAGATACGTATTAGTAGTAAACTTTAGGATGAACAAGTTGAACTCGAGCCCTATTTTGAGCTCCATGAGAACAAATTGTTCAGAGTTACGAGGAGTGCCAGTGAAGCGGCTGATTGCTTGCTTGAATTGCTTCATAATGTTGGACATACGCTCGAGACGATCCTCTGTCGGGTTCCGTGTGGTAGACGCAGTCCAGGAAGACACCGCCAAGAATGAAGTACGCTCAAAGAGAAGCAATTCCTCAGCTTCAATGGCGGTTCCCAAATCGGCAAGGTTACGCTCGATTAGAGCGAGGTTGGGGACCAAGTCGTGGATGATACTGGCCCAGGCCTTGTAGAGAGATTGATCCCAAATAGATGTAGCAAAGGCCTGAACATCTAGCAACCCACAATTCTCACTAACCTCTGATCCGTTGGCATATGTTTGCGCAAACTCGGCTGTGCGTTGACGGACTTGTTGCACGCGCTCGTCATAAAGCCGCTCGCGAGTACTAGGAACAACAAGATCCATCTTGTGAACGAGGATATAGATACGGGCCGAAGGCGAGAACTGCATTAAGACGGCAATAATCTCAATGTATGTCGCAAGGTCACGATCTGTATCACGCGATTCGATATCGAAGACGTAGATGAGGACTCCGACATTTGAGAAAACGTGGACCTTCTGCTGAGACAGATAGTTTTCCATAAAAGCTTCCTGGCCACCGCAGTCCCACAGGTTCAGCGTGAGGTTTCCCAAAAACTTGACATGAGATAGATCGATGTCGATGGTGGCGCCCCTATGACAATGAATGTCTGTTAGCAAGCTGAACTTGAAGAGTTGTTCAAGTCGCATTGGATCAATGGGGGGCACATTGATATTAGGGCGGCATAAACTCACAATCTACGGGTGTCGCGAGCGACATAATTGCTGAAAATTATGCTGCGCATAGATGATTTGCCGGAACCACTCTTGCCCATAAGCAAGACCTTCTTCTTCTTGGGCTTCTTCATGATATCACTGCGCATGTCAGATGAGACGTTGCCCATCTGGGCGGCTGAACCCGAAGCAGCCATGGCTGATCAAGGTCGATGGTAATAATCGACAAGTCTGGAATGGACCAGGAGCGATTAGGTCGAATATCGAAGATAATCGGTGATTTTGGTTGAGACGATAGAAGGCTGAGGTTGATTGCGAGATTTGGTCAGTCGCTTCAGGCTAGGATACTATCAGGAAGGAGAGGTTGGATACTGGATGGATGGGGGCATTCGAGAGTTGCGAAAGGAACACGATCAATGGCGCATTTGTTTTGATAGAATGATGACGATGGAATTGACAACAAGAGTCACCTAACGACAAAAACAAGGACAGATTTTAGGGGCGTACAAGACTTGTTGGGGCCGACAATCGAGAGTGGCAAAGAAAAACGGAAGCTGCTTGAGGATGTCGAAAACCTGGTGCAAACAGGCAATTGCGCTAGAAAATGGCTGGTTACAAAGCTAAGAGTAGGGACCGGATTTGGGGGGGCAACCACCTAAAAAGTCTCCCTCCCCCCCCCCCGCGCATGTGCCTAATTCAGCAATTGGACGCTGTTAGTGGGTGTTGAGTTACTGACAGGCGGCTGATTATCGGTTGATTGGTATTTGGTGGGGCAAGCTTCAAGACGCCGAACAAGCTCAACAACAAGATCGGGGAGCTCTGGCTCACAAGCCTTCGCAAAGTTGTAACAGTTGAAGCTCTTGAATATTCCGGTATTTACATCAGAGTCGCAAAGTCAATCGAAAGCCCGGTGCTCTTGATTGTCTCCTTCCTCTGATTCTCTACCTATCCGCTCTTTTTTTTCTCTTTCTCTTTCTTTCCCACTCCTCGCAATGTCCGACCACAAGCTGTCGCAATCCGGCGTCACAATGCACTCCGACAGCGAAATGTACCCCGAGTCGCCCGAGGTGGACTTTGATCAGACATCGTCGCTACCGCTTGTACTTTACAAGCCACCTACAGCATGGATGTTGATTCGTGGTGCCGCCATTAACCTGTTGTTGCCGTTTATCAACGGCATGATGCTGGGCTTTGGCGAGCTGTTTGCGCACGAGGCGGCCTTCCGTCTAGGTTGGGGTGGCACGAAGGTATTTCCAGTCATTCGACGCCAAGCCTGTTCTTGCTGCTCGTCTCTAACAGAGTTTAATCATTAGGTTTTCCCCATTTCGAGACGGAGGGCGCAATCCGTTGACTTCAACACGCCTCCGAAGCGCAGATCTTTCTTCCCAATCGACTAAAGGAAAGGCTAGACGATGGACGGATGGGGGGGGGTTAATGGTGTTTTTTATATGCGATTGAGCATGGTGATATGGTTGAATCTTGTGAACTACGGGAGCCCGAGGACGGGCACATTAAGTTTGCGAATATGCGACGATGACTTTTGCGTCTCTCTTTTCATTACGGTACCGAACATAAGCCGGAGATACACGGCTTGTGGTTGTACCATCTTCTTATCTGCGATACCACTTGTTAGTATACTTGAAATTTTCATCTACTTGAAGTTGCAACTATTGTGAGGTTATATTCTTGTGCGAGTTGATTGTAGAAGATAGGCCTCATTATCAACCTCGGCTTCAGCATCACGGACATATCGTGGATGTCCCGCCAAGATCTAACTCTATACAGTACAAGATCTATATGCAAATCCACCACTAGGCTTCACGAAATATGTAATCAAAATCGCATTGACTCGTTGTCATATGCAAACTGTAGTCGTCCATCACCAAGGTTTCTCAAGCTGTCGTTGCACGATACCAAAATAATTAGCCGAAGTTCAACCGCCCAACGTCCCGCCAAAAATTTACCAACTCTGAAACGACGACATTATCGAGGAGCTGGACCGTACTCTATGAGTTTATATTGAGCTGCTTTGCGCCCTGTCAGTTTTTTCCACGTATAAAATAAGCAATCGAGTCAGTTGGACTAGTCTGCTTCAGCTCTACATATTCTCACCTGTTTATTCCCTCTCTTTATCTTCTCACACAAGACTAGCCGCTATGCTTCCTAGCCGAGGTGTGGTGCAGTCGTTATCGTCTGCCCGGACTGTAAGTGCACATTCCGCCGTCGCCCGTTACCCAATATCAATATAATCTCTCCCACACACACTCGCCGTCCATAACTAACGTATTATTTTGCTAGGCGTCTTCCCGCACCATGCGCACCCAATTCCTGCGCACCTTCAGCACCGTTCTCCGCCCCCATAATGCTACTCGCCTCCCCTCCCGCCTCTCTGCCACCCCTGCCATCCCAATCTTGGCCACCGGTGCCGTCGTCGCCGGCTCCCGCGCCTTCTCATGGCGCTTTTGGCAACGCAACAAGCCCGTTGAAGCCGAAGCTACCGCCGCGATCACCCCGTCGCCCGCCGTTGAGGCTGCTGTGGTTCCTACAATCCCCGAGGCAACCGTGAGCGCCGTCACCCCGCAAGCAGAGACTGTTGCTGCCGCTGCTACCGATGCATCTTCTGCCGTGCCGTCATCGATTAACCCGTCGGCGCTGGACCTGGAGAGTATTCTGGCGATGCCAGAAACTGTGGGATACCTCAAACAGCTGGGTCTGGATTTTGGATGGGGTGCGTCGCAGTCGATGATGTGGCTGCTGGAGAATGTTCACGTTTACTCTGGGCTGCCGTGGTGGGGATCGATCTTTCTGGCGCAGTTTGTGGTGCGTGTGCTGCTATTCAAGCCACTGATGATATCACACGAAACATCGACGCGGATGCAAATTCTGCGCAAGACGAGCCCAGAGTATGAGGCCGCTATGCAGGATTTCCGCGATGGGTTGAACCGGGCTTCGGTAGACCCGCGGGCCAAGGAGGATGCAATGCTTGCGCGTCAGACTTACCTTTCGATTGAGAAGGCACATGGCGTCAACAAGCTAAACATGTTCTGGGGTGTGCTGCAGCTGCCCGTTGGTATCGGTTTCTACCGTGTGTTGTCGGCCATGGCTGACATTCCCGTGCCGAGTCTGGAGACTGGCGGGTTTTCGTGGTTCCACGATTTGACTGTCCCTGACCCGTTCTACCTGCTACCACTTGCCGGTCCGGGTATGATGATTCTTGCTCTGTCTGTAAGTATTCTATTCCCCTTTTTATTTTGCGTGTGTGTTTATGATGCATTTCATGACTAACCCTGTTGCAGGCCAATTCCAAGTTTATGCCCCCTGAGCAGCGTAGGACCACCAAGCTAATGTCCGTCGTTCTAATGCCCCTCTCGGCCATTTTTACCTCCTTCCTCCCCGCTGCTGTCCAATGGTACTTTTTCTCTGCCGGTTTCTTCGGTGCCCTCCAGAACATTGTCATTGCGCGCCCCGCAGGCCGCAAGTTCCTCGGTTTACCGGCTATTCCCGATTCAGTTATGAACCCTCAGGTTCCCCCCTCTACACCCACTTCTGGTTACTTGTCCTACGAAGCTCCTCGGGAAGCTAAAAAGAACATTTTCAGCGAAGCCAAGGATGGATTTGATACTCTGTTTGAGAAGGGTAAGGATACGGTGGACCGGAGAGAGAAGAAGGCTAAGCTGGCGGAGAAGTTGGGCCGGGAGGAGCAGGTTCAGGAGGAATCTTGGGCGGCGCTGCGGGCGCGCATGGCGCAAAAGGAGAAGGAGGCGCGGATGCGGGGTCGCCGTCATTTGTAGATGAGAAAGGGCGTGAGGAAGGTGAAGGAGGAAAGATGACGGTGAAGATGTGGATGGCGATGTACCAAAAATGGGTAGAGAAGCCGGCCGGTTGACGAGGTGGCCCGGGTCTCGTGTACACTATTTTAGACCTTGTTATATTGTATGTACTATAATTGTTCTTATCATGTTGTCAATCAATGAAGCTGTTGGTAAATGGCACTTTTCATATTTGGTTTTTTTTTTTTTTTTTTTTTGGTGTCAGATATCACCACTACAGACATTGTAGATATCTTTACATATATATAGAGTGGCCGTGAACAAAACCTAGCACGGCATCATACTGATGGATAGATCCAGACCATTTCAAAACCCCAAGCACAACAAAACTACCGAGAATATCACTGAAAGACAGAAATCAAATTGACAGCAAAAAGATGGGGATAATAAAACAGAAGGGGTCATGAAGAGAAGGCCGTAACATCATCCAACCAAAACACCACTCTCTAAAACACAGTCCCGTCACTCTCGATAAGGATCGGTGGCTCCCGAGTATTTGGCCGGCTGACTTCAGCCATTTCTCTTCCACCCTTCCAGGAACCCGCCTCCAACAATTGTGCCAATGACAACTCGTTACCGGCGAGTTCTTTGGTCAGGTACTTGTTGACCTCGTTGTGCAGCATATCGAGGAACCCAACAGTTACACCACGCCACTCAACAATCACATCGTCAGACGTTTCAAACATTGGCGCCACCTCAATCACCTTGAGGTTCATACGCTCACAGTAAGCACGGTAGTGCTCGAGTCCCCGCTCGTTATCGCCATCCTTGAGGGTCAAGACACCGAGATCAACAAAGAGGCCGCCGTTACGATACTCGGGGAGGCCAGTCAACAACTCGGTGCCGGAAAAGTGGAACTTCATGAGCTGTTCCATTGGGTTCATGATGCTGTAGCACAGCCACTGTGTCAACTTGTGGAACGGCAGGATGCTCTCCCAAGCCCCTGGTGACGTCGAAGAGGGAAAGGCAGACAAAGAAGTTGGAGACGGCGCCACTGGCTGTGGCATCGATGCACACGGCCAGGCGTCGCCAATGGGCTTTCCGTTGATCGCCGTGCGAGTATGCGGCCAAATGGGCTCAAGAGTGTTAATGAGGGTGTTGAAGAGTATGGGCAAGGGAACAATGGGCTTGGATGTAGCTTGGGTAGAGGGATGAGAGAGAAGGTAGTCCAAGAGGTGGCCGGGACGTCCGGTATCACCGTAGATGGCATCCTTTTCGAGGGCAGCGGCGAGACGGACAAGGAGATGGGTGCGGCCTTCAAGGCCAGCGATTTCGTTGCCGGGGTGGGATTGGAGGCCATTGGCAAGGGCGGAGATGGTAAGTTTTTGGAGAGCCTCCTTGTCGACTTGGCAGCGGTTAGAGGGATTGCTTGAGAAAAGGCCCTGGAAGTTGAGTGTGTTAGAGAAAGAGAATGAAGAAAAAAAAATGAAGGAAAGCCGCTATATGGAGTGGTGGGTGATGTATTGTTGTGTACTTACAGACTTGAACATTTCCAAACTAGCAATTGCAATACCCTCTGATCGCCGGTATACACGGTTGTTCTCGTGGCTCTTGTATGACCATTCAGAGCCGGCACCAGCATCGATAAGCACACTGACAAAGTATAGATCAATCAACCGACGGCACTTTTCATCAGCATCAACATCGCCAAACGTCGACAACATGTGAGCAATGCGATCACGGCCGCCGACGCAAAAGTGTTGGTGACGGCCAAAGGCGGGGATGGTGTTGAAGGGAGCGTCATAGTCGCGCTAAGGTTAGGAATTACCATGTTAGTTGATGGAACTTGGTGTGTAAGACGGGAACAATGTCAGTTTCTAGGGTGCTGTGATTCTGATTCCAACGTACCTTGATAATATTGGCAACGAAGCACACAACGTCGCTGAACTTGCTCATGTCGACATCAAAGTGAATCAAGTCATCAGAAATGGCCTTTTCTGTGATGATGCGCGCACGTTCGCGTACAGAGTGGAGAGTCCGCAGGTAGCCGGCAGGGTCAAGTTGCGGATCGGGGAGGCGAGGAATCTCAATTCTCATGGTGGGAGAAAAGGAAGTCATTGGTGTTGGGGGAGAGCCAGAGCCGGCAGATGAGCGGTTGAAGCTGGTAAGATGGGGACCGATAGGAGATCTGATGCTGGAGGAGCCGGAGCCGAAGGAGGCGTTGGAGTCGGAGGTATGAACGCAGGGTTTTTCCGGGGGTGGCATGTGGCCAGTTCTTTTGCGGGTGAAGATGCCCATGGTGGTGGTTTTGTGGCGAAGAGGTAAAGGAGAGGTGTGGTGGTGACAGGGCAGAGAGGTGTAGGAGCCGGCGTTGGAAAATTAGAATAAAAATAATAAAAATAAAAAAAAAGACCCAGCAGATGGCAATTGGTATTTATGAAAAGAAGTGATTGACGATCAAAAGGAGCGCAAAGAAAGAGCTTAGAGGTGATGATAACAGAGACGGTAGAGAGGATGAGCAAGTTAACTGAAGAGGCTGGCAAGCACAATTAGCGGTAATATAGGCGAATCTTGTGACAAGATTTGTGTAGTTGATGTTGATCCGATATACAGGAGGCGACAGAAGATGTGGGGGAAACGCAAGCAAGATGGGATTTTTAGGGGGGATATCAAGGACGAGATGTGTATATAGAAAAAGATTAGACGGGGGATCAGATGTACATATATGATCAGACGGATAATGACGGATAAGAGAAGAACAAGTCAGATACAAACATGTAAAAAAGACTGGATAAAAAGTTGGAAGAATGAAGTCTGTGGAACAAAGCTGTCGTATGGGTAGCGGCAGCACGGGGCTCTTTTGACTGAATCTGGGTCTTTTTTTCTCGTGTTTATCCGCTTGGATTAATTTTTTTTTTTTTTCTTGTTAACTTGGTTTACTTTTCTTTTCTCAATTGCTCTGCTTTCTTGGCTGGTTTACTTGATCCTAGACAACAGACGAGTTGAAGGAGAGAGGGGAGGGGGAGGGAGATGGGGGGGTT
>MKGJ01000532.1:0-16235 GCA_002018255.1 Bretziella fagacearum | reverse complement strand
AAAAAAAAAAAGCTAACACAACAAAAATACAGACTCCAATTTTGCCCGGGACTCGTTCAAGACATTCATCCCCATCAGTGTCGAAAATGGTGCCAAGTCGTGCATTGTCTTCGACTTCTTCGACCTTTTGTCCGCCATTGCTGCTCATGCCAAGCTCAATGGTATGGGTGGTCGCAAGTTGTCGCGGATGGCATCTTGGTGGACTTTTGACCACCGCGACACTGGTAGTGGGTTCGACGGTGGTTACAATGTATTCCTAAAGTTAGTTATATCCCCCCCCCCCTAAGGATGTTCATCCATGTCCGACATGTCGTCAAGCATGCATGTCCTGCTTAAAACCCCCCCCCCCCGCAGGGTACCCGATTACTGAACTAACCACAAATGTTTTGTGTGTGTACAGAGCCGCCGATGCCACCAGCCATCTGTTCTTTGCGTATCTTAGGTCACTCACTCCCACCACTGCTCGCGCGGGTATCTCCATTCTGCCCATGTCTATGCAGAAGCTTCTTGAAGAAACGGAGTACCCCCCTCAGCGTCCCGAGCTCCTCCAATACCAGACGCACAAGATTGCAATGCACGTCGATGCGGTCTCTCCTACGCCTTTCTCGCTCCTCCGAAGAGCTAGCCACTTCCAGTTCCGCGAATCTGACCGTGGACTGAAGGCCTACTCAGAGTTTGAGGACCCTGTCAAGGCTCTGACTGAGGAGTGCCGACGTGTACTGAAGGCGATCTCCTCCATCAACCAATCCCAAGCATCTTCCTCAAAACACTCCACAAGCCTTAGAGATGCTTCGTGGTCTCGCTTTGAGGACTTGGGATTCTCAACGACCATGGATGAAGAGGACAGCGACGATGACAAGTACGCCCTTGCCCGGAAGAAGCAACATCAGATCCAACACCGGCAACCCGTGGGCCTACGCACAACTCCCGCGTCAAACAGTGCAATCAACCTGGGACGGCCTACTACTCCGTCCTGGGCTGACTTCATGTCGTCTGGGTTCGACGACAGTGCTAACGGCAACCGCGCGAACTTGTTGCTGCCGCCCGACAAGGTGCTGCCTCCCATCGAGACGACCATACGACAGTACAGCTCGCAGTCTCACCGTCCTCGCCTGGAGAGCGACTCAGTCGAGCCTGGTGAGCTGGCCAGCATTTCGAACCTGGCCCTCGATGACTGTTTCTGGTGGGTCTGGATCAGCAGTTTGGGCCCCGAGGAGACTTCTTCCCGCAAGTCTTCTTTCGGTCGCTGCGCTGTAATCGAGACCGAAATTAAGGCTGCTAGATGGCTAGTCATCGAGGAGCTTGTTGTTGGTGCTGGCCCTGACCCCAAAGAGGGGGCTTACATTGCGGAGAAGAAGGGCTTCTTTAGTTGGACGCGTAAGACCGTTCTTGGTAGAAGCAAGTCTACCGCCACAAAGCCGACCCATGATAAGGCACTGGACGGCATGCACCCGCTCAGTCTTAGTAAGACTAGCTTTGGCCCCGACCAACAGGCCCGCATCCAGGCCGCTGCCGCTCAGCTCCAGGCCAAGGAGTACGAGGAGCGCCTGAGGAAGCAAGCTCTTCCTGTCCGCCGTGGCCGTACCGATGCCGAGCTCATGTATGAGAAGACCAACAGCATGATGACTATGCAGACAGTCCTCGTTACTGAGGCTTCGTCCGCCCTTAAGTGGGCAAACAAGTACGACAAGGACTCGCATGTCCGATCGGACTACCTGGCCAACAGCTCTGCTGGCAAGGGTGAGGGCATGTTGAATGTTGACGGCGCCGTCCACACTATCACTGAAGAGGAGCCTGAAGAGCGTATCCAGACTCCTGAGCCTGTTCCCTTTGGCCCCGTCATTACTGCCGCTCCCAAGCCTAACATGGAGGTCAAGCTCGCTACTCCTGTTAGTCCTGCGGAGAGCAAGAAGGGCAAAAAGCTCCAAAAGGTTGCAGTTTCGGAGAAGGCCAACGCTACTCCGGCCGTACCTGTTGAGAAGTCTGGTGGTGGTGGTGGCCTGAAGAAGCTCTTCAGCCGCAGGAACCGTTCTTCCAAGGTGCCTGATAATGCGGCTACGCAGCTCGGTACGATGCTGAAGAACGAAAAGGCCAAGGCTGCCGCCGCTGCCATGCCTACTTCTCCTACCTTTTCTAAGGAACCCACCGCCCCTGCTCCCATCTCCAAGGATGAGCCGACCCCAGCTGCCAACCCTGAACAAGTTGCGTCCGAAGCTGAGCCCTTGGAGACTCCCGCCCGTGACTCTATCCGGCAGACTCATAATACCGAAGGCCCTGTAGATTCCGCCCCTGTGTCCATTGTCTCGCCGCTGCCGTACCAGAACAAGGACGATTATGAGCCGTCGCTGTCGGATGACATCTCAACCGACGATGCCCGCGAGGCCGAGCGCGAGTTCTCTCGCTTCGACCAAGGCCCTCTGGAGCAACCTGCCTTTGTTCCCACGGAGAGTGACTCCGACGACGCCGTTCCCCCGCCAATTCCACGCCACGCGCACTCGCGTTCGCCAGTGGAACCCGTCTCTCAGATTCCCAAGCTGGGCGCTAACGGCGGCAGTTCGAAGCCTAAGGGGCGGATTATTGCGCCGCAGGAGCCGCGAGCGGAGTTTGAGGATGAGCGGTGGGCGAGACTGCGTAAGAATGCGCAAGAGCGGGCGATGCAGAGACAGCGTCAGACTCCTGTTCGCGTTCCTGCTCCGGCTCCCAAGCCCCGCGCTGGCGACCTCGACGATGACACCAGCGGCGAAGAGAGTAAGTCCCGGGTTTTTACACCGGCTTAAGCTACTATCACTATCTTTGAGAAAGATTTACTAACACATGTCTACAGCCATTGAATCTCGCGTCGCCCGTATCAAGGCCCGTGTTGCTGAGTTAACCAACAACATGGAGGGTACCCAAGGTGAGGGAGTGATGGCCCCGCCGGTGCGCCACTAGAGCGCCGCAACCGACGGTGTCTGCGCTCCCCGGGTCTCTAGCGAAGGGGACATTCCACCAGTCGATGAAACAGAGCAGGTAGAGGCAACCGGAGAGGTTGCGCAAGAGAGACGCCGGGGACGCCGCCGGATGTTTTGGTTGGTTCTCTGTGGCCGGCGGCGGCGGCGGTCTTAGGGGCAATGATTGCGCCTGTTGGATTTGTTCCTTTGGTCTCTGCTTTCTGTTTTCGGCTGTGTTTGGTTTTGTGTTTTTCCTGTTGTTGTTTGTTACCCTTTTGTTCGCTTGCCTTTGTGTTTGTCCTTGTGTGCGTTTGTCGTTCTACTCTGTTCTTTGTCTTGTTTTCTGTTCTGCGTTGATTCCCCCTCATCGTTATTTTTGTGTTGTCTTTTTTTGTTCTTGTCATTTGCGACATGGTGTATTTTTTTATTTTAATTTTTTTTTTTCATGTATGAGGCGTTTTCGTTTTCATTGTTTGTGTTTGCGATTGATATTCTCTCTCATCTGGAGGCTATTCCCTGATTTTTGCTATATTTTCTTCTCCTTTGTCGATTGAGTTGGCATATCTTTATTTATCTCTCCAATATCCCTTGGTTTTTGTTCGCATCCTGATAAGTTCATTGTGAATGTATTGTTTACCTGTTACTTAGTGCCGGTTTAAGCCTTATTCCGAAAAAAAAACAAGGTTATTGATATACAAGTTTGTTGGACATGTCACGTGATAGATAGTACCGTATTGTAAGCAACTTTAGTCACATCATCGTGATATGCTGCTATTTTGCCTCGTACTTGGGCATAGCGGGCTAGATATGGTATCCAAAAGTTCATCTTAATATTTGTACAGAAAAGTTTCATCAACATGCCTTGTTCCACTCTCTCTCAATTGCTCTATTTATTTACAGCGAGAGAGCACCAGGAGCCTTGACCTCCGTAGCCTTGACGGCCTCCAGTCCTTCACCACCATAACTCTGCAGCGGTGAAATCTCAACACCGTTGTCCTCACCCTCAGCAACAACCTTGGCACCAGCAGCCTCGATCCACCGGCGACCCTGCGCCATGATATCAGCCCGCGAAGTGTTTGGGTCATCCTCTCCAGTGCCGGCGGCATTCTTCAGGGGCGAAAACTCATCCTCGCGGCGAACCTCCATGCAGGCAAACTTGTCCAGAGACAGCATGGGGAAGACGTCAAAGACAAACTGCTCTAGCTTGACACCGTTGGGCTTGGTAGGCTTGACGGTCTCACCAGTGGACAGGTCAACATAAGGTATCTTTTTGCGGGCAACGTGGTGGGGAAGCTTGTCGGCCCACTCGGGGATCGATGCCAGAAAGCGCAGCGAGTAGTAATGGTTGACTATGTTGGCAGCACGGTAGCGCAGGACGCCGGGCTGCTTGGGGTCCTCGGCAGTGGCAGTGGCCTCGTCAATCTCGGAATACTCGACGACATCGGGCTTGCCGTTCTTGAGGAGAATGAGACCAACACTCTCAGTTGCCGCACGCTTCCGCACGACCTTGGTAGCAATATCGACGTTCTTCTCGGCGGAGAAACCAATAAAGACGGGATCTGCAACCTTGACCAAGCAGTTGTCAACGCAGTAGGCGTGGATATGCTCGATGCCGCGCTTCTGCATATCGGCCAGAACACCCGAGTTGACGAGTGCGGCGTAGATGCCACCGTTGCCATCGGGGGCGACGGCGACCTTGCCGGGAGCCTCCATAAGGATCTTGCCGTCGTTGGAGATGCAGGGAAGCACACCCTGTTCAAAGGTGGTGACATTGGCCTCTTTGAGGCCGAAGAAAGACTTCTCGCGGAAGAAGGCCTCGGTGGGACCACGGGTGGGACCACTGGTCATGACGTACCAGGGAACGACGACATCCTCATCAGACTTGCCAGCCGCCTGAGCGGCGAGGGTCTGCGCGCGGCGGATGCGTTCACCCTGAATCTGGAAGAGAGATTTGTGCGAGGGCAAGCCAATGTCGAAGCAGCCCTTGGGAGCCGAAGAACCCAGACGAGTACCCTGGCCACCGGCCATCAGGACGACGGCAACCTTGTTGGCGGCAATCAGGTCCAGGCCGGACTTGTACCAGCGGTCGATATCGGCGGGGGCGGAGTCGAGGATAGAGGCAGTAGCTGACTCGGGGAGGGGCTCCAAAGTGGGAGCGGCGGTGGGGGCAACGGGAGGGGGGTTGAGAGCCTTGTCAACGAGCTCGTTGATGCGAGTGGGTGAGAAGACGGACAGCTGTTTGGTCAGGGTCTCCTGCTCAGTGGCCGACAGCTTGTCAAACAAGGTGAAGACCTGGCCCTGGCCGGCCTGTTCATAGGACTGGCGCAGCGAAGAAGACATTGTGGATGGTTGTGTGGGTAGTGTATTAGAGGAGAAAGGAGCAAGTATGGTTCAAGAAAAGAGAGATTGAGGCGCGGGAACAATGGAGACGCGGGCCGTCGGTCTATTTAAGAACAAAGCGTTGTTTGTGTTGGTTAGCTTCGGTAGTCGTATTTTGTAAACCGAGACCCTTGGAGCTTGGGCATGGAGGAGGAGGGGCGTTTCAAGGGCGGTGAAGTAGCTCTGGGACTACTCGGTTGGGTACACGACCTTACCTGGTTGGACTAGGCTTCGAGACGAGGGCGGCGGCAGATGATGTAGAGTAGTTTTGGCTGGAGTAAGTAAGAAAAACGAAGGGCTGAGTATCACAGGGCAGCGGCGGAGACAGGGTGTATAAGTGGGGGAAAATGGAATTGATGAAGTACTCATTTGAATGAGGGACGACAATACAATCGATGACGAGGCTGATGGGTCTTCAATTGGCTAACCATTTGTTGGCAACTCGTTCTGTGGGGCAGTCTGCATTTACACGGCAATTACTCGTATTATTTCGCGATTCTGCCGCGCCTTCTATTTTTGATATATTTTTAGTTCCCGTTCAAAAGAACTAACTAGTAAGGAACCGACGTAGACACCTTCCCTTAAGCAGGATGCCCCAAAACCGCCCTCTTGTTAGCTCCTTCTATGAATCCACAGCGTAAGCTCGAACCTAAGCTC
Organism: Bretziella fagacearum; assembly: GCA_002018255.1. Lineage (NCBI taxonomy): Eukaryota > Fungi > Ascomycota > Sordariomycetes > Microascales > Ceratocystidaceae > Bretziella > Bretziella fagacearum. The sequence goes on along the minus strand of MKGJ01000532.1, from coordinate 10,269 downwards.
AGGCCCTAACCAGTGTCGTATCACGTGCCTCTGGCGTCACTCCCGCTGTCTTAGAGAAGGCGGAACGAGAACTGTGGCCACTGTAAGTGCCAGGACGAAGCCCCATTTCATTATGTAAGTAGGCTGCGAAATGGTCCGGCGTTTTAGTACCACAATGCACTCTGAAGCTAGAGCAGCTGGACGACAAGTCACACCAAGTTAACGAGTAGAGGATGCAACTATAATGAGAGTCAACAGAGAGTCAATAGAATCAAGACAGCCGGTACAAGTGGCAACGTTCCAGATGACAGATCAAATAACTGATTTTAAATTAAGCTTCTAACTAAAAAAAAAAAAAAAAAAATCGTGTTCTCACCAACCGAAATCGAATCGGTGACCTTTCGATGGCAAATTTTGCAAGTTACAGTCGAACGTGATAACCAACTACACCATGGTGAGTGTCGACAGTGGTTAACCACTGCGCATGGCTTGGTGAGAGAAGACTCGCTATTGGGCCTTATATACCCCGCCACGTGTTCAAGTCTATTAACCCTAGCTGTAGGGTCTATTCCGACGAATTAGGCCTTTCACAACCAACGATATGAACTCAACCGCCTACTTAGTATCGAAATTGCTGTCATTATTACTATTATTCATCTCAGCATGTCATAAAAGTCAGCCTCCTCCAAAATACCCCTTGATCATTACATCGTACATCACCATGGACTCCGACTCTATAGACAGCCCCTCTACCTTTTCCGGCAAACTCGACCTCTCCCGCTTCGCCTTTACATCTCCTGATCCCCCTTCACCAACCCAGACCCCCAAACGCCCCTCTACCTCCCCAAAACCCCCTACTAAACGCCCCCGCACCAACCCTCCCCGTCTCGCTCCCACCTCCTACACCCACCTGCCCCTTCTGCCCGACGCCCTCTCCCCCAACCTCTACATCCTCTTCGTCGGCCTCAACCCCGGCCTCCAAACCTCCCGCACCGGCCACGCCTACGCCCACCCCTCCAACCTCTTTTGGAAACTACTCTATTCCAGCGGGATAACCCCTTCCCGCCTCGACCCCTTTGAAGACCAGACACTCCCCGGAAGATTCCGCCTCGGGTTGACCAACATTGTGGAACGGCCAAGTCGGAATGGGGCTGAGCTGAGTAAGGCTGAGATGGATATGGGGGTTGCAGCATTGGACGAGAAGGCGCGGAGGACGAGGGCGGAGGTTGTTTGTATTGTGGGGAAGAGTGTGTGGGAGAGTGTTTGGAGGGTTAGACATGGACGGGGAATTCGGAAGGAGGAGTTTCAGTATGGATGGCAGAGGGAAACGGAGAATATGGGATATGTGTCTACGACAGTTGAGGATTCAGATAAAGAAGAACCTATGGAAAAGAAACCATGGAAGGGGTCACGAGTATTCGTAGCCACGAGCACAAGCGGTCTAGCGGCTACATTAAAGCCAGCGGAAAAGCAACTAATCTGGCGAGAACTTGGTATATGGCTTGAATCTCGGCGTATTCAAGAGTCAGATATACAAGAATCACAGACAGCATCACCAGGACTTTTATAAATGTGAGTTACATTTTATAAATCTTCAGAATTGTAGTAAACTACAACAAGTAATCTTGCGAACAATATAACCAAGTCAAAGCAAACTTAAGCTGACAAAAAAAAAAAAAACAATCAGAGAAGATCGAACCCATATATCAAAAAGAGAGAGAGAGAGAGAGATCCCAAGGAAAAAGAACATGACCTGAAGAAAAAGAAAGGAAAAAAAAAGAAGGACCAAAGCCCAAACTATCAAGAAGCAGACGAATTGAAAGATGCCACCAGCCTCTAAACTTCATCGTTAAGACATTGAAGATAAAATCATATTACATGCTTTGACTGATCGCAGAACCTCCCCTCCCCCTCCCTTCTCCATAGAAACAACAAACAGGAGCATCAAGAATCTCAAGGTGTAGCTTCAACTTCTTCCTCGGGCTTCTGCTGTTGATTTTCCTTTTCATCTTCATCCACAACCTTTGAAGCAACAGTAGGTTCAGTATCCTTGACCTCTTTCTCAGCAGCCTTTACAACCTTTTCTTCTTGCTCTACATCCTCATGGATCACGGGATCTGAGGACTCCTGTTCCTCTGAGACAGCTTCCTTTTCCTTTGGCTTCTCCTCGGCGACATCGTCCTCTTTCTTCTCCCCCTCCTTCTCTTCATCCTTCTTCTCCTTTTTCATAACCTTTTCCTCAACCTTGACAACCGCCGAAGCCTTGGGCGTAACCTCTCCGTCAGCCTCTTCCTCCTCCCTCTCTTCTTGTTTCTCCACCTTTTGCTTGGGCGTTGTCGCTTCCGCAGTAACCTTGACAGCAGGTGGCGGCGGCGGCGCAATCTTCTCCGGCGCAGCCCTCGGCACCAAGTTCCAGTCCACTTCACCGTTCTCACCATAGCGTGTAACCAACCACTCATTTGCCTTCCGGAAGTGCCCGCACGTAAAGTACCCCCTACTCGCACTCAACGGACTCGGGTGCACTGCCTTTAGCACAAGATGTCTCTTTTGGTCAACCTTGACAACACGCTTCCCAGCAGGTGTTCCCCAGGCCATGAAGACTACACCGCGTGACCGCTTCGCCGCAACAAGATCAATGACTCGCTGAGTGAAGCGTTCCCAGCCGCGGTTGGCGTGCGAGTTGGCCTCGTGGGCACGGACTGTCAGGCAGGTGTTGAGAAGGAGGACACCGCGTTCGGCCCAGGGGGTGAGGAGGCCGTTGTTCTTGGGAGGGGTGACGAAGTCGGGGTAGTCGTTGGTCAAGCAGACGTACATGTTGCGGAGAGAGGGAGGTGTGGGGGTGGGAGGGCGGACAGAGAAGGCGAGGCCGTGAGCTTGGTTGATATTGTGGTAGGGGTCCTGGCCGATGATGACAACTTTGATAGTGTTGAAGGGGGTATAACGCGACCTAGAAGGTGACAGATTTGTTAGTGTCATCATTTTGGGAGACATTGAGGTGCATATGATTTATAGGCTTACCAAGAGTAGATGTCCTCCCGCGGGGGGAAAATCTTCTGGCCGGCGGCCGCCTCCCGATTGAGGAATCTCTTCAAATTCAAAAAGTCTTCAGAAACAACATCATCTTTGAGCATTGCCAGCCACGAAACATGCAGAGTTTCAATCTCCAGACGCAGCAGGTCACGCTGCTCCTGTGTCAACGACGCAACCCATTTGTCCTTGTTGAAAGCAGGCGACGACGCAGTAGGTGCCGCGCCAGATGGAGTCGCACCAGGAGTCTTGGGGTTGAAGAAAGACATGATGCTGGCATTAGGTCTCGTCTTCTTGGTGTCGTCGGTGTCAAGGGCTGACGTCGCCTTGCGCTTCAGAGTGTTCATGATTGCGGTGGGGTTGTCGTGGTTAGTCTAGTGTTGTAAGATTTTTTTTTAATTTTATATTGTGATAATCAAATGAAGCCGCCGACTCTGTATAAAGGTGTGAAATCTCGGTGTATTCAAAAAAAAAAAAAAAGAATGGTTCGGGCGTAGACGCGATTGATTCGAATGAAGTGGAGGTTGGAAAGTCTCAACAAGCTGGAAGCGAGACGCGAGCAGGGGGTGTGGATTTCTTAACGCGTAAAGGGGTTTTGTTTTAGAGAGTGGTTAAGTAAAGAGGGAAGGAGCGTTGTGTGGAAAACTGGGCCTTGTTTATTTGGGAAAGAACAAGGAAGGAATGACAGGAATGACAGAGTTGTTGTTGTTGTTCAACTGAGGTTTTTATCACGATTGTGCTGTTCTTGAGTTGTGGAAAATCAAATAATGTATTGATTAAGAAGAAAGCGGGATGATTTAGTGGGTTTAATTTTAATTTTTGATTTTTTATCTTTCTTGGTGAGTTCAAAGTTCTTCTTGTCGAGGACAAAAACGGCAGGGCTTTGACAACACAAAAAAGGAAATTACTATATGAAACATGGCCACCTATTTATTGTGCAACTCCAGATTTCTTTAGGTAGTTTCTACAGTTTGCTTATTCAGCATCATCATAACAGCCTTAGGAAACCCAGAACCTATAAAATACAAATAAACAAACTACTTTCACCAGTTATGAACCAGCCCACCGCCAAAGAAATCGTCCCATTCATAAAGCAAAATTCCCCGGGTTGACTCCTGATATCAAGCCGCCAATAACCAATATATCTGTCCGCCTCCTCTGAAACCCTGGTAACCAAGATAATCATAATTTCACCGGTGAAGAACCGAACTGGCCTTGTAGACCTCGTTTTCTATGAGAGAGAATATATTCAGGCAGGATGACAAGGGGAAGATCGACTCTAGTCTCCTCTTCTAGTTAATTTGGACTCGATACCCCGGCGACTTCGATCAACGTCGCCCGAGTTTCTTCTACATTGGCGTCCGGCAGGCTGAATCCCACGGCCTACGTCTGACAACATCCTGTCCATCACCAAGTCAACCCAGACATATTGAACAGTAAGTCACAAAGTTAATTAAACGGTTTATATGAACAAACATGTTATAATGGAATAAGAGTGGAGGATATCTGCCAAAAGAAAAAAGAAAAAAAAAAGGAAACAGGAAGAACTATGTGCAAAACAATAAACCAAATACCCTCCCAATATTCATATCCAACGCCGCCCCCAAAGCAAGGACAAATAGATTCCAAGCCTGAAAGGTTTTTCAAGACAATATACGCAGCGACTGAAGAAGACCAGTCAAAAAGAAACAAGAAACGCCAAACCAGTGCGATGTCACTCCATCTACACCTACACCTTCACAGTTCTCCTTCCTTTACCTTTCGCTCATTCGCTACCCTGAACCCTCTCTTACACACTTCATAACTTGAAATCATAATAGCACATGCTGGAGCCACCTTGAGCGTCCGCGGCACCCACCCCTTCCATAAGCCCGGAACTCCCTCATGTTGGAAGATATGCCATAGTAACTGCATCATTGATCTCTGCTCTGGCGTCACTGCAGTCTTGGCAGCCGAACGAGATACCAAAGAGGATGCGCCGTCACGGGAGACTTGAGTACGAGTCTTGCCGACGTCAAAGGGCGTGGTGATGATGGAGGCAATGGCACCACTCACAGCGCCAGCGATAAAACTATCCGCAAATGTCTCGGTTGAGTTTTCATGTTCTTGGAATGCCCGACGGACTCGGCCGAGCTCATCAATGTCGTCGTGGTTAGCATTCCCCCGCATCATCTCGTATCGTTGCTCTTCTCTCCGGCGTCCCTCGCGCAAATCTGCAAGCTTTCCCCGGACCGTCTCATAACCCCACCAATAGATTCCCGAAAACGGAACATCTCTCCAAAGCGTCAACGTTAGACCACGCCATAGAGATCTATACCCGCTAGTATCAATCATCTGTTGAACTCCACGCAACGTCTCAATGACATGTCCAGAGGTAGAATGGCCGCTTGTTGCCTGTAAACGAGTCCGGAAAAGCTCAATCGGGTTCACCGCCGTCGCTGATAATGTCCTGGCCACCGAACCCGCCACCAATGGCGCCCAGTCGTCATGGAAAGTTTGCGCAATCAGACTCCGACGGTCTGACCGCAGCCACTCATATCCGGTAAAGTATATGATATTTGATGGGACCGACATGACAAGCGTTGGCGATAGACCTCTCCAGAGCGTCGAAACACCCTCGTTTTGGGCAATCTTCCGCAAACCATCCATCGTGGAGCTGATGCGAGCCTTTTGAACCTGTTCAACGACACATGAGGCCGGGTCGGAAATGTTGGCGACTGGTGTTATGATGGCGGAGCGGGGTAGGATACAGGCGTCGGCGCTACCAGCAAAGAAGACCTCCCGGCAGCAGGCGGTGACACCAAGATCCGCGGATTGCAGACTTGTGAGAGTTGCCGGAGAAAGTGTGAGTTTTGCGAAATCGATTGCGGGTGGCTTAAGATGTTGGGATTGGAGGCGTACTCGGACGACATCGAGAGGGGTGACTGTTGAGTGCGATGTTAGTATAACTTTGACGAAGAATGTATGGTATAGTGATGGTTGGAAGTACCTAGTAGGGAGGTGAGAAGACTGCCAGACATGGCGGAGATCATTCTTTGTGGTGCGGTAATGTTGTCCTGGTCGGCGGGGGTCGGCGCAGCGGTGGAAGCTTTGCGCACGGCAGTGGGGGCGGAGGACGACGTCATACTGGACAGCGGTAAAGTCGGAGAGAACGTTGACGTAGTGTTGTGTCTGTCGTATGACGAAATAGGCATGTTCGGTGATGCGACAACGGACTGGTCGTGGTCGTAAGACGAAGAGGTAATGCTCGATAGTGTTGCTACTGACATGGTTTCTATGTATGCCACAGCGTCATGGGGAGGGGGCTAAAGAAGACGATAGGTTTCTTGGTCGTTGAAGGGTTAAAGATTGATGTTTAGCCGTCCGACACAGAAAGTTAATGACAGCGATACTGGAGGTCGCCAGTCAATTAACCAATAGCGAAGTCGGAATAATGAGGTCACAGCAGGCTTATCAATCAGCAGCGTCGATTTTTTGTTTTGTTTTCGGGAGAGTCGGTGTCAATGAGAAAGCGAAAAATAAAATTATATCAACAAATTTACAAAGAATTCATAACTATAGAAAAGTCAATTTCTCCAGCCTCGTAGTTGTTTAATAGAAACTCATAGTTTTCCTAGGGAAAAGCGTCATTTGCCGCGGATGAAAAATTGAAGTCTTTTTTTTTGCCTCACAAATTTTCACTGTTCCAAGTTGAGGGTAACTACTACTTTAAGGTAGGCCTCGCTAGGCTCCTCCCCCACCCAATCACCTATAAAATCTTATAAATTGATGCAACCATCACTTAAAAAAAACCCAATAATTATAGAGCCTATCAATACAGAAATCACACTTGATCAAACTTCATCTACAAAATACTTCCTGCATGAATGAATGCAGGTAAAAAACCAAAAAAAACCATGTGCAGGTCTCCGAACCTTGATGGGTTTTGGCTTGCTCGGCTGCAAGCGGATTAATAATTCAAGCTAGCTGAATGTGGCAAATAGTGGGGGTGGCACCCAGTCACGTGCCTGCGCGTTATCTTGAAATCTAGGCGTATACAAATACATCTGAGTCAAAGCCAGAGGCTCAAGCAAAGAGATAGACAAAAGAAGTTGATTTGCTAAAAGGTAAAAATGTTGGTTACATTTGCTACAATAGCGCACTAGCTGCTAAGTGGCCGACGTCGGATGTGAATTCAGTTGCGCAACCACATCAGCAAGATCTGATAAGGATGTTTCAGTCTGGTTATCAGATCAAAAGTCCCAGGCATCACTGATGTTCATTCTCTACATCTATTCGTTGTTCCTAAATAAAGGAGAACAAGCAACTCTGTGTTGACATTAAGAAGAACTAGTGTGATACTTTGGGCTTGGTTTGGTTCTCTCCTGCTTCTATAGCCCCACGCTAAACAGAGTGTTCATACCTCAGTTCTCAATCATGCATATCGCTGATATACGATACTGACTTAAAGGGGCGACAGGGCTCCGATTGTTGATGAGTTTTGCGAGTTCACTGCTGATGTTGAGAGTGCTTGTGTTACAAATCTCCGATTGGACACTGAGATGTTGAACTGGAGACGGGACATGTCTCGGACTTTTGGGAGATGAAGCAAGGCACAGAGCGCTAATGTGGTGTCACTAGAAGGAGTACACAGGTGTGTTTAGTGTTGACTCCTTCAATATGAACTTGGCAAGATGGCCGAGTTGGTTATGGCGTCATGTTAAGGTCGTTCCTTGACGCAAGTTTCCTGATGGAGAAATCCGCCTGGGTTCGAGTCCCAGTCTTGTCAACATCTGAGTTCTTTGGAACTCTTCTTTTTGTATCATTTACTCTTTTTTATATTGGATTTTAGTTGGTAGCTGGTGTCATTGAGAGTGGATTATTGGTACTTCAAGTATCTTTCGATAATGCAATAATAACCGACACAATAGTTGTATTATTTCGAAATTGCATAAGAATATACTCGGGTTAATACAAAATTGGAGTCTTATTACTTGGCTGGAATACCTCTAACACATGCCAAACATTTCCCATATATTCTAGCAAATTTGTTGCCTGTATACAGCCAAAAAAGAAAAACTCCCCATCTGGGAATCGAACCCAGGTCACCTGCGTGACAAGCAGGTATGATCACCACTACACTAATGAGGATAGTGTTGTCATTGTTTGTTGATGTATTATTTATTCTCTTCCTAACTATCTGCGATCGGATTTTCGAGTCCAGACTCCCCGATTTCAACCCTGAGAAGACTGCTTTTTCTGACGCCGTTTTATGCCTGTCGGAGGGGGCCATTNGGCTATGGTCGTACGTTGTTGTTGTTGTTGTTGTTGTTGTTGTATTATTTATTCTCTTCCTAACTATCTGCGGTCGGATTTTCAAGTCCAGACTCCCCGATTTCAACCCTGAGAAGACTGCTTTTTCTGACGCCGTTTTATGCCTGTCGGAGGGGGCCATTCCGGCCCCCGGGCCCGGTCACCGGTGGTGCCATAGGGCCTTTCTGACTGGGCGGACCCCTGACAGGGGAACCCACTAATTAGTCCCTCGTAGCTAACTAAACTAGTTATGCCACATTCCCCTAGTAAGAGGGCAGTCAAATCCAGGAACTACAAATCTGATCTCCAGGTCACAGAATATGAATACAAGAATAGCTTTTGGTAAAGTTTTCAAGCAATGACACAAACCCTAAATGTCACTAGTTAGGGTTGGCTAACATTAGAAAACTGTTTTCATTTGTTGGAATCGAACCAACGACCTTTGATAGCTAGTCAAATGGCATTGCCAGACGCAGCTACCATTTGCGCCGAATGGCATTGTTGATCAGTTAGCAGTAAAATAGATACTCCAGGGCTATAATAGACTCAGCAAGACTCATGACTTTTGACAGTACAGGCTCTGTTGTCCTCTTAATTGCTATGCTTTTACCAAGGGATATCAATGTGAGGCTATCGCAAAAACCACAAAGAAGAATGAATTGAAGAATCTCTCTTCAGAGTAGAAAGTACAATGACAACTGTCCTCTTTTGAGCAAAGCTCCAAGCTCCGTTCACAGCGGGGAATGCTCAATGATCTGCAACACTCCACTCCCGATCCACGCACCTGCCGGCATCATGGGAACTTCCCAAGCTAATAGCGACTTCCTACAACAAGCTATAAAACTTGGGTACAACTGTAGTAGCAAATCACACAAAGAACGGCGGTTCCCTTGATCCACTTGGCTGGTGATATTATGTGACCATGCTTATGGGGTACATCCGAACCACTCAAAGCTTGCATATTCTCAACCATCCCATTGCGAGACGGACCGGCTAATATGTGTGCTGGCTTACAGCCTGTGGCGCTTAGATAGCGCTTGTCAGACGTCCTTCATTCGTTTCAAGGTTGCTGGTTGGATTGAGTTCCTTTCTCCAATGCTTGCTTCGATGTTTCCCTAGTGTTCTGTGACAAGAGCAAGGGTGACGACTAATGATTGGGGGGAGAAGCTTGGATCCTGGTTTTATTTTGCCATAGCAACGGAAAGTAAACAATGGAATCCACCAAGAAGCTACGAAGTTGAGACAAGTTGATACCGCCATTTTGAGCGCGGGCAACTACTGCTGCATGTGTGGCCGCAGATTAATATGCTGGTCACAAAGACGGAAAGTATGTGTAGCTACATGTAGTTACAGGTAGTTGCAGCTAGTTGAAATGATATGCTTTCTCGATTTGTACATCGTGAGGAAACTCTGACCTTACCATATCACATTTTCACTCCCCACCTGATACCGGAAATAATTACCTTTATTTTGTGCTTTATTATTATTACCTATCATATTTTATTTTATTTTATTTGTATATTGATGTAATTGATAAATTGATTGTCCTACTCAAACAAAGTCGATCGCTCCCGTTTTCACCTCGTTGCTCCCGAACCACCCTGTCCAACATCTCTTCCGAGGTGTGCCCCTTTACACCATACAGACCAGACAGACGACTCAGAGAGAGAGAGAGAGAGAGAGAGAGAGAGAGAGAGAGAGAGTCCCCGACAAGACTTTCACAACCCACCTCATCATATTCCTGTCCTAGTGCATTCTCCGTGGCTCCCGCATCTCTGTTGCTTGCAACTTGCATAAGGAACCAGAGGCACACACAACGCAGAAATCGCAAGCGAATCTTTGATCACATTCTCAACTTGCCGCTGTCAAACTGCATTCCTAGTTATTATTGCAAAGTGCCAGACGAAGATCGAGCACTTGTCACATTCATAGTTGTGATAGCCGCCCTCCCCCCCTCCCCCCCAAAAAAAA
>MKGJ01000531.1:0-16254 GCA_002018255.1 Bretziella fagacearum | reverse complement strand
AAAAAAAAAAAAAAAAAAAAAAGAGGACAAAAAAGGACAAAAAAGGACAAAAAAAAATCAATACCCCTTTGAATGTAGTAGCCTCGTTCTCTCTATCATAATTTTGTGGACAAGGCTGAAAGACTTTGAACAAATTTGCAAGTATCGATTCAAATATTGAGAAGAAATCTGTAAACAACAACAAAAAAAAATGTAGAAAAAAATCCAATATCAAATAGAATATCCCTAAAATAATGCAGAAGCCCAAATTGCATTAATCACATAAATTCATGTCATGTAATGCCAGAGAGACCCGATGACAACCCCCATTCCGCTCAGATCTCCCTCCACCAACCAAGCAACCAAGTATAAAACTAGTACCCATATCCACCACCCCCCAAATGCTAATCTAATTTTACTGCACATGTCAGTGGGTAGACCTCCCCCTATAAACCAGAAGCCCTTGCGTTTTTACAGGGCCTTGCCACCGGCTTTGTACCCTCTGACCATGGTGACTAAGCAAAAATACAGCAAACTCCTCACCTGGAAGGGCCTGTCTACTTGCCGATGAAGGGGATAATTGGCAATGGTTAGATGAGGCTTGGAGCGCGCATTGAAGGGAGAGAGACCTGTCACCCGCCCCAAATCATCCCGACGGTATCACTCTTCATTTTGCTTGATCGGTACATCATTTTTGGGGGTTTTCTTCATGGCCTACCAAGGAAATGGAAAAATAAACAGTATTTTTTATTACCTTGTGGTTTCTCCAGACAAGCGTCTAGGCCATTACTGCCAGTAGGGTCTAGTAACCGTAGGGTTAGAATAATAACGCATAAACATCCTCCTCACTTCAACCCCCCTGACCCTCCCAGCACGGACGATATTGATATTCACTCGCCCTCGTTGTCATGTTCCCGCCCTCCATTTTTTCTCCAATGAACCAACTTTATAAAAAGAAAAAAAATGAAAAAAAAAAAAATTGACCTTTTATTTTAGCCTAGACTCCTTGCTTGGTTGCAGAAATCTCACTAGAATAAAGTATGCCCATGGACCCATATTTCTGACCCACATAACAGATAACACCTAACCCAATACAGTACACCTTCTGATAACCTCCCAAAAGGTATCCCACTCTCTCAACCTTTCAAGTATTGCAATCCCTTCATGCACGCACACTGCAATCAATACCCAGACTCTCTCTACTCTCTCTCTCTACTCTCTCTCTCTACTCTCTCTCTCTCTACTCTCTCTCTCTACTCTCTCTTTCTACTCTCATCATGTATCGACATGCCTCCCCACTGCATCACACCAGACACACCACGCTGCACCCACAAGCTGTAGCTGCTCCGACCATCTTCCCTTATACACGACCTTGTTTTTTTTTTTTTTTTATTCGCGCCGTTTCCACAAGTCCCTGCAACTGTCCCATAGTACCTTTCTTTCCTCAAACAACATCACGTTATTACACTTCATCTCCAAAAGAAACTCCGTGTACAGTTCCACCTTGTTCTCGCCACACGCCGGATGACCCCACAGCGAAACAATCTCTGACCCCACTTCCGTCGAGTTGGCGGTAATGGGAACCGATCCTGTAGCAGACGGTGCCATGTCCACAAAAGTTGGTGTCACAATATCTGACTGATTAGCTGACTGATTAGCTGACTGATTGTTGTTTGTGGTGTTGTCAACAAAGGGGACATGGGAATCCGGTACCTGCTCTTCTTCCGTTGCAACGTTCTCATCGCCAAGCCCAGTGTATTGATTTCCACCAAGGCTAAACACATTGTTGGTACCCACCAATATGTCGAAGCCACCATTAAACTTTATTAAATTGCCCACCGAAAACTCAAGATCAACATCAAGTTCCGTACTCATGTTCATGTGCACAGGTAGATCCTCGGTGCAGTTGGCTTCAATGAGATAGTCTGGAATGAAACCCGTCAGTCCATCCTTCAGCGGATGTAGCAGATCCAGGTGGACGTTTCCCGAGGGTACACTAATGTGGTATCCAGTGGTGGCTTCAAGTGCCGCCTGGGCCGAAATGTTGGCCGTGATTGAAAACGCAATAGACGGTCCAATGTTTACAACATTTGGAATGACTACGTGTGGGATATCTTGAGCTGGAGGAGAAGCAAACTGCATAGAACGCGAGAACGCAGCATCAACTTTGGCTGTCAGTTGAAGGGCGGTATCCAGGTGACAAACAACATCGAGATAAAAATCATGAATGGCCAACTGGTCAAGATCGTAGTCAAGATATCCACTGAAGACGACCAAAGACTTCATGTACGCATAATCCGACACCACGTTGACAAACGGCGGCCAAGCTAGCAGAATTGTGTCTTCAGGCAACATCTGGTTGAAGGCGAATGACATGTTAGGGGCGACAGTTGGATGCTCTGAAAGGACAGGACTGAGAGCAGATGCGAATGACACTTGCATTCTCGACACACTAGCTTCCATAGTGCTCCAATGTCCGTGTATCACAAGAGTATGACTGGTGCGTTGAATCGTGACTTGATCGGCTAGAAAGTAACCATGTTCATCTCCAGCATCATCTCCAGCATCACCTCCAGCATCACCTCCAGCATCACATCTCCCATCATGATTAGTCACAAGAACAAATTGCGGATGCTCCACCCACTGCAGAACGGCCCTGTTCATCCAAGATTCGTCGAAAAAAGCAACCGAGACAGAGTTGTCATCACAGCCAACGCCCATGATGGAGCCAATATTGCGGAGCATCACACTTGGGTACTTGAAGTGGACAGTAGAGTTGGCTGAGCCCGTATTGAGGTCTTGAGTGACCCAAGAGCCAGGGAGCGTGTCATCGCTAGTCGAAGAGGTGTGATACAGCGTATGCATGTGGACAGGAGTCAAGTGCGTGTCATCATGGGGATCGAGATTGGGAGGAAGCGCAGGCCTCAAGCGGAGTACGGGATGAGAACCGGAGGGATCTAGGTAATCCTCAAGTTAGCTATAAATTCCCATGCATAGCGGCTAAGAGCCAGTGCCTCTCACATGTTGGGTCTACATCATGAAAGACGACTCGGCTCTGAGCTTCGGGGTCAACATCAAAAAGGTCAGTAGTAGTAGCGGAGACCATAAAGGCGGATGCCCAGATAGCAACAATGATGATTGACTTCAACATTGTCATGTACTGTAGCCACACCAGCAATAGCCGATAAACACCAGGAGAAGATGACAGAGAACGAGGAATGGAAATACGCCATATGTTTATGATGAGCATTTTGTAGATGACGTGGACACTTTGATAATAACAGCAAGTACTTACGTACCAATGTTTATGGTTGGTAGGGAAGGCACTATTATCACGACATGTGAAAACTCATCCCCCCCCCCCCGAAAGATAACATTAAGATAATGATCATTATGAATATGAACTATAGTAAAGTGATTCCTGTGTTTATTTTATTAGTCTAACCCACCCAAAAGCCAGAATTCTATCATGTCAAATGCGAGGTAAACTATGCAATATTGAAAACAAATAAAAGTGTGAATGTATACTCGGGGGGGGGGGCCGTCTCATTAGACCCACCATGAGTCCAGATCCAATAGTGACCATTAAGGCACCGCAAGTCTAGACTTTGAGAATCGGGTTCAGCAAAATTTGCAAAATCCAAGCCGGGGGGGGGGGGTTGTCCCGGTCCTAGTCTATATATGAATCGTGGGGTGTTGAAGATGGGTTCGCGATTATCAAGTTATCAAGCATAGATTCCATTATACCCAGCCAAAAACCAGCGGCTGGTATTTTCAATCATGATGACAATTTTCACCGCCTTCCATCTACTACTGCGCCTTGGCAAGCCCCTCAACCACCACCGCATCCGTTAGCTTAGCGCCATCGGGCATCTTGGTTCCCGCACGTTTGCGTAGGACATTCTCAACAAAGACTTCACCAGCCTTGTACGAAGAACGAACAAGAGGACCCGAGGCACAGTACAGGAAGCCCATGCTCATGGCTCGGTCACGCCACATGTCGAACTCGGCGGGGGTGACGTAGCGCTCAACCTGCAAGTGGCGCTTGGTGGGGCGCATGTACTGACCAAAGGTAACGACATCGACACCATGATCGCGCATGGCTAGATAAAATGGTTAGTGAGTGCTCTGCTTAATAGGAATAGATATGAAATCAAAACAAACTTACCCCGCAAAGCAGCCTCGATTTCGTGCTCCTGCTCGCCGAGACCAAGCATGACACTAGTCTTGGTAATGAGATCATCTCTAGTCTTCTTCGCTGTTTCCAAAACTTTGAGACTCTGTTTGAACGTTGCCCGTCTGTCACGCACATATGGCGTCAGATCCTCAACTGTCTCCAGGTTATGCGCATACACGTCCAGACCACTTTGTGCTACCACCTTGACCATTTCCAGATCGCCCCGGAAATCCCCCGTCAGTGCCTCTACCAGCATTTGTGCACGTTTGTGCTTGATGCGGCGGATGGTATCGGCGAAGTGGTACGCACCTCCATCCTTCAAATCATCTCTGTCCACACTTGTGAGTACAACATATCCCAGACCCCAGCGCGCCAGCGCCTCCGCCGTGTTCTCTGGTTCATGCGGGTCTAGAGGCGCGGGGTTGCGGTTTGTTTTGACTGAGCAGAAGCGGCAACCGCGAGTGCAAGTGTCACCCATGAGCATAATGGTAGCCGTAGCAGCACTCTTGTTGCCACCACCCCAGCACTCACTAATGTTGGGACACCGGGCTTCTTCACAGACAGTATGCAGACCCAGACCACGGAGGTCCTTTTTGATGGCTTTGTAATTGTCGTTACCAGCAGGGATCGGCGTTTTCAGCCACTCGGGCAATCGAGTAACGGTTCGTTTGCGCCCCTCAGGGCCAACTTGAACCGTCTTGATTTCATAAGCCTCAGATGCTGATAGTGCGGCTTTGGAAGCCAGGAATTCGCCAAACGGGGCAACAGTTGTATCTTTGAAGTATGTGGGACGCGCGCCACGGGTTTTTCCCTTGGCAAGTTCGGAGACGGGGTTGCCACGAGCAGTAGCAGTGGTTGGGGAGGCATCATTGGAAGACGGAGAGGATGTTGAGATGACGGTCGGAGCAGGGACTTCGGTAGCGAGGGTGCGCCAAGCGGCGGGGGCTACAGAGGCAATCAGTTTCAGCCGCAGCGGCTGGATACGCTGCATAGACGCAGACATTATGGAGTTGTTGAGAGAGAGATGGCGATGAATGAGGGTTCGGGTATCAAGGGTTCGGGAAAACGCAGGGAAAAGTAAGTTTGTCACTTATCGTCGGGATGATAAGAGCAAGCAGTGAGCAGTAGGTTGAGAGGTGAAGGAAAAAAAGAAAAAAAAGGAAGCAAAAGAAAAGACAACAACGAATGAAAATCAATCAATCTCCTGATGAGGTCGATTTCCGAGAGATGGTATTTGCAGAAGAGCCGCAAGGCCTAGTCCAATGAAATTGCCTACGAGAATCCCGCAGCTTAGCTAATACACGCTATCCACGATAACCGCCTAGAATTTTTTGCAAGAAGGAGGCGAGCTACAAATTTACAGTGGGTTTCAGCAGCATCCCCACTGTAACACAGCCTGTTTAAGCCTTGCAATCACGGCGGCAATTGACCCGCAATTTTCCGAGGAAAGCAAGCCAACTCAGGCGAGCAAGCCGTACCGCGCCGACCAGTAAAGGTCCCGGAGGTCCGATAGTAGAAAAAGGTCAAAATATCGGGATCTTCCCTTTTGCTCAGTCTGTCTTTAGGAAAAAGAATACAAAAAAAAAAGGTTGAAGTGTTGCTCACTACCAGGGTCGAACTGGCGACCTTCGCATTACTTGATATTCAAGGTTGAATATTAGTACGACGCTCTAACCAACTGAGCTAAGCGAGCCAGGTGCCTTTTTTGTTGTGGTTATTGTTGTTGTATTATTTATTCTCTTCCTAACTATCTGCGGTCGGATTTTCGAGTCCAGACTCCCCGATTTCAACCCTGAGAAGACTGCTTTTTCTGACGCCGTTTTATGCCTGTCGGAGGGGGGGGAGGGCCATGTCGGCCTCCGGGCCCGGTCACCGGTGGTGCCATAGGGCCTTTCTGGCTGGGCTGGACCCCTGACAAGGGGGAACAGAAGAAGGCACAGAAATCAAACATGAAAAACAAAACATGACCAGAAACAAGAAAGGAAAAACAGTTGCCTGTTGAAAGTGCATCTGCTATCTTCTGCTGATACATTTTTTTCATAAAATGCCCCGCCAGTGGACACATCGCGGAAGTTTATCTTGTCGTTACACAACGGGATCAACATGCAAGGAACCTCAAACCCTATTCATTATATCATTTAGGGTTAGTTTAAACACCACCACAGTATATCTAGCCAGTTGGGTCTCTTCAATCTTCAAAGGTCATTCATAAATCACAACATCCCAAAAAGAAAATCCAATAATTTATATCAACAAAACTGGTATTCGTGATGGAAAACCATCCTAAATAAAAAGCCAAAAAAGAAAATCCAGAGGTCATTTTGTACTCCGGGAACTCCAGAAACCAGACCGACCACACCAGAAAGAAAATAAAAAACAACAAATAAATAAATAAAAGGCCTGCCGTAGCGAGGCCCGTTGAGGAGGCAATAACGTTCAAATATAATGGGTATCAACAAGAAGGGGGGGGGCATAACATGAGCAAAAAGAAATACATTAAAAATAATAGGTTTGATTTCGAAAATAAGAGGATCGAATCTAAACGACAAGAGAGCAAACTGACAAGCTGACCCATCATCATCGTGTCAGAGTCCGAGATGAAAGAAGAAGAAAAAGAAAAAAGTAGAAAGATGTCGAAAGAGTCCAGCCAGCAAGGAACCACTAAGAAGAAAGACAGTATCTGGACGATGTAATAGTAGAGGGAGTAACTTTTACCGTCAGGTTTTTTTTTTTAGGGGATACTGTAAATGGCAAAAGTATTTAACAATACTAAAAGCCCAAGAAAAGATATACAAAAGGGGGGTATTTCAAAAGTGGGTATAAACGAGAAGCGAAAGAAGAGACAATGGTCCTCGGTGGGTTGACAAGATAGAAAGAAATGGAGGTTAAAGGAGAGTATTTTGGAATAATAATTTAAAAAAAAAAAAAAAAAAAAAAAAAAAGAGTCCAGTTGTTGAAGAAGAGGAGGAAGTTGTTGCCGTCAACGGGGAAAAGATTGAAAAAAGAAAAAAAGAGAAAAAAGAAAAAAAGGAGCGTAAGAAGTGAAGAATTCTCGGGTGACCCGAGCTGTCCAAGGACAGGAGCAGCGTCTATAAGGAGACGGTTTGAAGTTGGGTTTACCCTGGTATTTACAGCATGGCAACAACAATAACACCAGCGGCCGCCAAGAGACCCTGTGGGCTAACAGCTCCAGCAGCACCAGCAGAGGGAGAAGAGGTAGCGGCTGCGGAGCCAGTAGCCGTAAGAGTGGCCGAAGTGTAAGAGATGAAGCCAGAAGAGGCAGCGGTGGCGTGGGTGCTATTACCGGAGCTGTAGACGGCGGCGGTGGCAGTGGTGGAAGCCGTAGTAGTGTGGGCGCGGGAGAGAGTAAGAGTCTTGGTGAGGGTGACGGTGGAAGTGGAAGTAGAGGTGGAAGGCTGTTGTGCGAGGGCCAGAGGGGCCAAGGCGGCAATGACGGTAGTGAACTTCATTTTTTTTTTCTCTGGAAGACTGAGTTTGTGTACAAGAGTGGAAGATGTTTGTTGAGATTGTAGGAAATGGTTTGAAGAGAGTGAATGTTGAAGACTGAGCACAGCTAGACTGGTTGGGAGAAGAAGAAGAAAAAGATACCAAGATAAAAGTTGAAAAGGAACTAGGCCTTGTTGAAGTGAAGGAGCGTAAAACGTGATCGTGAGATGCAAAAAATAAAAACAAGACGAAACGAAGAATCAGAGGAGGACGTTCGTCTCTCTTATACAGGCCCTAGAGCCGCTCGCTTCTTTCTTTCCTTCTTTCTCTTCCTAGTCCTCTCACCGGCTTTATGAACGACACCAAAAGCATAGAACCATTGAAAGAGACAACACACACCCCGGCCGGTCCACACACACACACACACACACACACACACACACACACACAGAGTCAAAGAAAAGAAACAAGATAAAACAATTAATTTTATTGCCGCCCTTGGTCCTGATCCACATGTCTTTCTTGCCATGGCATCAGGGGTCCCGTTGGTGTTCCTGAGACTATTTTCTAGCTAGGGTACTACTTGTCCTTTGTGTCGACGATACATTGCCATGGTGTGAGGGTAAAGAAAAGGTCAATGGAGGGGGCGTGTTTTCTCTCTCTCGAATATCGCAATTCCAGTGTGTAATATGGTGAGTTCCCACGTCTAACAGAGAGAGAAAAAAAAAAAAGCAAACTTGTGAGCTGGGGGGGGGGGAGGGGAGGAACATTTAGTGGAGTTTCCCGCCATTCCATCTCCATAACGGTGCCGCCCAAATCATCACTCGATACTCCCTCAAACGGCCCTTCCCATCCCAAGACAGCAAGAGACAGACTTCATTCATCTCCTCTTTGCTTCCTCCAGTCCAAACATCTAGTCATTTCCTAAAGTTTGTTCAACAGAAAGAGAAGGGAGGGGCCACCGTGATGTTTTCGATTTTTCAACTACAATCCCACCATAACAGGCCCCTAATACCAAGATCAACCTACGTGTTTCCTGTCCATCTGTGGTTGACCGCCGTTGATGAGTCGGTCAAGCACAGTAAATCCACAGCCCGTCCTATTTGTATGTTTGTCCCGCCTATACAATCCCGCCTTTCATTTACATGACTCCTGACGTTGACTCTTGCTCGGGTCTTTTCACTCGATTTGGCTACTTTCAAGTGATATCTCGCCCGTCGCCGAGGGAGGCCCCTTACCAAAATGAGCAACTGACACGCGGACGTTTCTCGTGACCAAATCCACCAAGGAGCTCTTCCCCACGTCTCTTCCTCTGAACAACCCATTAATGCGTTGCCATAGCACAGGTCACAAGTTTGCTCTTGCTCTCCCATTAGTACCCAGTACCCTTGGCTACCACTAGTTTTACCTGCCTGTCCTATGTACCATGTACATTTTGCGTCTGTTCGTTCGGATCGCCCCTCCCAAGTGGTTGTCTCCCCCTCTTTTTGTCAGTTCCTCTCTTGGGCCGCCAATCTGCTTGGTAGTAATGTGAGGGAAATTACAGGGCGCATCGAGTTTACATGCGAGAGAAGAATGGTGGTGACAGCGTGCCCAAGAGGGCCGAGAGAGAAAACTAGTCACCAGGCTAAGAAAAGGACAGGGTCAAGGCAAACTGCCAGGCCAGGAAGGGCCCGAGGTGACAAAGAGTTTCTCTAGATAGTTAGGGTGGAAGGATAACAAGTGTTGTTTCTGGATGAGAGGGGGGCCGGGTGGACTTTGATGCTTATAAAGTAGAGGATAAAACTGACAGGTAAGTTCGTGTTGTTGGGACTCCGTAAACCACGGTGTTCTTCACTGTGATGCTGCCTGCTCTTGGTTTTGGTCCAGGCCCTCCCCAGGATTTCCCATCTTGCTACTTCCCATAAAAACCTACAGCCTGACTCTGCACAACACGCAACTCGCAACTTAACTTTATCCAGCCCCCCCCATTCAATTTGTAAACTACGTGTCTCTTTTTCCTGATCAATACTCTATATCCCATCACTAATACCCATAGGCGAACTCTCACTAGCTTAGTCCGTCATTGTTCTTCCCCATACTTTTCCCTTTAATCAAAAACAAAGACATGATTATCACCAGCTGCTACCAAACTACCCGCCTGACTCAATCAACACGACACCATGTTTCTTTCCCCTTTGCTAACTCGCCAAAAAGGGCACATACTTCACAACAGTCTGGTTCCACCACGCCGCGTCGCATAATGACACCATGACAAGCTTTCTCTACTTCTCTCTCTAGGGCCTCTCCAACGCAACGTCCTAAATCCCAGGCGAGATTGTCTGGCGATATTGCGCATTGCGTTAACCCTGGTTTCTATAATTCAGAAACATATTCAAGAAGGGATTGATGATCATGTCAGGGTCCTTTGGGGGGGATTGTTTTGGTAAAAAAAAAATTTGGCTTTTTTTTTTTATAGAGAGTGTGGGTTGAGGCATGACAAAAGCAATACACTCATGGCACAGCACACGCTAAAGCTTGTACATTTAAAGTATCTAGGGTTTTACCACGCGTATTCCGCCCTAGGTATGTCGGTAACCCTATCATTGCCTATCTATCTATTTAGAGTTCAACAGCTTGTCATCTCATCCCTATCTTTTACTATGTTCATCAATATGTCAATGACTCGTTACATGGCGAACTAACATGGAATGAAAGAAAAAAAAAACCACCATAGTACGGCCCTTACATGATCTCAACGCTACAACCAGTAAATACAAAGACAAGCCCGACTTCTTTGTCAAAAACAAAACGCGAGCAAGGGGAAGGGGGGGGGGGGGCCCTCAGAAATAGTGGAACCTATTCCTGCATTCCCGGTTAAGAAGGTAGTCTATCCTCACGCCCTTGTACAACCAATCAGCGATAACTACAGGGGCGTCTTGTCTCACTCTAATGGACCAAAAGTATACTAACAAGTACATTTCCTCTGCACACTTCAAGTATCTTTTACTGGTATAATTATTTCGCCTGACAACAACAGCGATCACGATAAAAAGGCCTACTCAACTACTAATCGCATTGAGCCATCACAAAACCCAAAACCCCTTGTAGGGCGCAAAGTTGTTTATGGGTAGGTAGTACTTTTTTCAAGATGTTCCTGGAATGCCTTTTGCTGTAGTGCCACGTTGGAAAAGAAACAACTCGTATTTGAATGCTTGCTTAGAAAAATATGACCAGTCCTTTGACTTTACACTCAACTCAAGGCCAACCAAACCTAAGCAATGCTGGTCAGTCTTCTAGTCTGCCTTTAGGATTCCAACTCAATTTCCCACTGCTTATAGACCAGCTCAACATAGCCTAGCCTATCCTCCACAAAGATCCATATGCTCCACCTTACCGACGCCCCCTCCAAACAAACAAACAAAGATGAGTTCTGCCAACGCCGAAAAAAAATGATTCTTTGCGGTGAAAGGAGCAGGACTAGAGAGTCCTTGGCGGCATGGTGAGCCACGCACGCAATTAATCCGACGAACATTCTTTGAAAAAAATCCCCAAAAAATCCTTTAATTCCTTTACCCATTTCTGAATCAAGGCCCTCCCTTGCTGCCGCCTGGAAGGATAGCCATTATTCAAGTATATAAGAGCATAATTGCTTGAGGCAATTGAGTATTGATTAAATGGAGTCATACTGGAGAGGGTATGCAGAATAGCTAAGTAATACAGTACATCCTGGGATTGCTTTGTCATCAAGTATCCACTCATAGACAGATGCAATGGGTTAAAACAGAAGAACTAGTGAGAATTTTCCTCTTCCTTTAGACTTGGAAAGATCAAGCATTATTCTTGATCTTGATCTTTGGGGATAGCCAAGGTGGGCTTTGTTAATATCTAGGGATCTCTCAGAGTTGTCAATCCAAGCAATTGAATACCTTGTTTTCTTACAAGTAGACATGATCCAAGAGACAACAAGAGGCAGGGAACTCACAGACCCAGGGACTCTGTTGGCAAACCTCTAAAACACCTTGCATCACCTTTTACCCTGTCCCCCCTGGTGCTCACCAGGGCAGAGGGAGTTTCAGAAGGAACTCTCACTGACTTGCTTGGTAGTTGAAGCACGGGGAGGGAAATTAACATCAGTTACTTCATCCATTTATTTATCCATCTACATATTAGAGCTAGTTAATCTTGGTAGAACCTTGAGATAATCCATTAATCATAGACTACAAACCTCTTGAATTTAATATACACTCTGATTCATCATCTACGTGTCTCCCGCCTCTCTCTCTCTCTCTCTCTCTCTCTCTCTCTATAGAAAGGACCACCGAGAACCCTATTCACCAATCTCCGACTTGTGACACGCGCACTGTCTCAGCTATTCATAGACAAGTACTAACCCACATGTAGAATATTCTCCAATTTAGAAGCAAAAGCCACGACGAAGGTTGGTGGTTTGTCGATGATACAGGAACATATATATCGCATGAATATCAATCATGAAGAAATAGGACAGTGTGGCTGTTGATGACGACAACGAAGAAGAGCATCAGTGATGTACACTGGCCAAAGTTGTTGGTGGACTACCGCATAAAGATGATGATGCTACTCATAGTAATGTAATGCTATTCAACAGAAAAAGAGGCATCGACAGCGTAATATCAGCCTCTTGATACCAGAACCCCCCGTACCGGCTTTGTACCATCCATCTTCAACTGACTTACTCTGGATGTGGAACAGAAAGAATTAAAACATGCGTATATAATCACTGACGGCGACAGCCATGGAGACCAGATCTGTAGATCCAAAATGATAGTGACCAATCATTCCTCCCTCCACCCAAAGTACCATCAGCTGATACCAGAACGGGAAAATGCCCCTAAAGAAACGGGAAGCAGCAGGGAAGTTCGAGGTTTGTGCTTCCACTATCGTAGGTTGCAATTTTAACGTCGGCTAGATGCATATGGTTGAAATAGAAGAGGTACAGTATATATGTGAATAATCAATAGGATTAATGCACAATATAAGTGACCATTATAGTTTAGATGTGTGGCCAGTGTCATACGCAAACAACCATACCATCTTCCAACATCATCTCATGACCATGACCATCACGCAAAGACATGTTTATATCTTTCAAGACACCAATTACGCATGTACATCACACAATGTCTCCAACTGTCCGATATTAGAGACTTTCTTTCGTATCTATACATTGTTCTCACCTTCGTCCATCTGACAACAATCCCTCTACGACCATCAACGTACTCTCGATTTGCATCCACCTTCTCCTTAACAATGTCCTCTGCTCTATCGTCCCTGCCTTCTCATCAGACTTCTCCTCCTCCTCCTCCTCCAACACCTGCAATGTCTCCACTGCTACATCGTGGTACTCTCTCACCGCCTGCATCAACATCCTATCGACTTCCTTTTGGACATCCTCCGCCTCATCTAATCCCGAGACCACCCTTTCCCATCTTCCCTCCCCCAGCAATAACATCCTCAAAGCCACCTGCGCCCGATAACATCCAGGCGTCCGCCTGTCCACCATGTACTTCCCCCAGAAATCTCTACCCTCTAATCGTCTCTTTTGCGCCGGTGAAAACAAGCCCTCCAAGACACTATCAATACACACATCATCCCACTTATTCTGCTCCATCACGAACCCATATTCCACAAACAAAAAGTCATTCGCATGCGGCCCATACGAAAGAAAGACTTCTTCACCCTCCTTATACTCCTTCTCCGCCACTACCGTAAACGTCCTCACCCCAAAATTCACCTCACACCCTGTCTCGGCATGGTTCAGCAAATCCACCACTGGCTGCAACGCCAGCCGATCCCTTGTCGTATACTTCTTCATCCCCGCGCTATTGTTGTAGAACCCACGTGTATTGACAATCAGCCATGCATACCGATAATCATTCTCCGTCAACTCCGGAAACGCTTCGCTAACTGCCTTCCAATCCGACGCAAACGCCGCCTTTTGCTTCTCTAGCCTATGTTGACATGAGGCTGGAAGGAGACTTTGAAGACTGCCAGGCCAAAGGATGGGCATGCCAGCAGTAAGGTCGGCAATGCTGGGGAAGACGGCTTTCCAGTCGGCAAAGTCGGGGTCGTCGTCTAGGAGGATCTCGGTGGCGATTAGGCCATGGGCGGAGAAGTCCTTGGGAAGTTTCTTGGAGACAGCCTTGGAAACAGTGTCTCGAGTGCGTAGAGTACGAGTGGGGACGGTCACCACAATCTCACCTTGCTATAACACACACAGTTAGCACCAGATTCCTTGGAGTTATAATCAAGTGACCAGATTGATGCAAGGATGGCAAGAATTTGATCAATGTCTTCTGTCATATCTGGCTCTTCCGACTAGCTCCGCCCAGACACCATCGTATCGAATACGACACCATTACCTAGCTTAATCTTACCTTGATTGTCCTCTGAGCCACCATACCGGCGCCGGACCCAACGATGAGTTGCGGAGCAATGCCATTCAACTTGATGTCATTGCGCCCCGCCAACTCCATAAGACGATCAAACGCTTCCATTTTGACGAGGGCAACAAATGATCCTTTTATCATCAAAAATAATCATGTCCAAAATAGCACCTAAAACAAAAGTGGAAAGTTCATTAAGCAATGTTGACGTTTAATGGCTGTTTATTTACATATAGACCAAACTAATGTTTATTGTAGGTGTTGACAGTGGGGCTGATGCAAAAAAAAAAAAAAAATAAAGCTAGCGTCATACTTGACACGAAAAGGAAATGTCGACGACACCAACGTGATTCGAACACGCGCCCTCGAACGGACAACCTTGGCAGAGCGTACGCCTTAACCAGCTCGGACATAGTGTCTGTTTTGATGTCGTTGTTATTGTTGTTGTATTATTTATTCTCTTCCCAACTATCTGCGGTCGGATTTTCGAGTCCCCACTCCCCGATTTCGACCCTGAGAAGACTGCTCTATCTGACGCCGTTTTTATATCTGTCGGAGGGGGCCGTTCCGGCCTCCGGGCCCGGTCACCGGTGGTGCCATAGGGCCTTTCTGACAGGGCGGACCCCTGACAGGGGAACCCACTAACTAGTTCCTCGTAGCTAACTANTGCTCTATCTGACGCCGTTTTTATATCTGTCGGAGGGGGCCGTTCCGGCCTCCGGGCCCGGTCACCGGTGGTGCCGTAGGGCTGATTTGAGTCAATTGGCTGCTGCTAGCTTAAGTGGTATTATGTGACTTTATAAGCCAGTGACGTTGAACTAATAGCTGCTACTTGGTGATTTCAAAAATGAAGAGGACAAGGTGATGGGGGTAGTAGTGTCGTTGTACATATATTGACAAACCAACAAAACACACAAAAATATAACAACCCTCGATTGACCCCAACCCGAGTTGAACGGATAACCTTTTGATCTGGAGTCAAACGCGCTACCGATGCGCCATAGCGCCTGTGAAAAGTTGTTGAAAATCTTGGGCCTCAGTAGGACCCAAGTAAGTAACATATGGTTAAGTGACAACTCTAAAGTGGATCCCGTCCTCTAGCGTTAATCAGGAACCCAACACTCCAACACTAGCCGAACCTGTCAACCACCGGTAACTTGGGATCTCCCATATCACACCAGATTAAACTCAACGACACCTCATAATTTTTTTTTTCTTCTAGCTTAATTCCTGTCTTTTCCATCCGTTCATTGCTTGTACTACCATTACAATTACTACAAGATCGGTGAACCCTTGAAAATTCCACCACCTTTTTGACAAACCACGCGCGCGCTGCTACGCGCTCCTCCACCATGTCATCCTACACCGACTGCGTCAACTCCCTCCGTTCCGCCCTCACCTTCCTCGACTCATCAGTCAATATTCTCTCTACCGGCGTCTCAGACTTCCCCCGCATGATCACTATCCTCCAAACTGTCCGCGTAAGTCCCAACTTCCACTCCTTTCTACTAATTACCCACACCCACACCCACACCCACTAACCAACCACCCTTTCCAGCACTACGAACTAATTCCCCAACCTACCCTTGCCGCCGCTGAAGCTTCTCTCCGCGATGAAATCGGCCCCTCCATCTCCCGTCTCCTAGCTCGCGCTGACCGTCAAGTCGACCGCACGGAACGTCGTATTGAGACCTTGAAAGCTCGGGCGGAATTACAACAAGGGAGATTGGCGTCGGCGGCGGATCCATATGGAGGAGGGAAGAATACAGGGAAAGATGCAGCACGGAGGTTGGAAGGGGAGGCGAAATTGAGGGCACGGGTTCTGAGGCAGAGGAAGGAGGCATTAAAGTATAGCGTGGAGAGATTGGAGTTGGAGGCAATGCAAAAGGAGAGAGAATTGAGGAAGAGACTATAGAGTAGAAAAGGTGTTGTTTGATGATACCCATGGTTCACTTTACGGCATACGATGTTGTTGATTAATGGATTTTGTTCCATCATATTGCGTGATATCAAAAAAACCGACTCCGACACAAAACTCCAATGTAATCATCGTATCTCGCTTCTATAAAAACAACCATCATACCTTCATCATGAGAAAACACTGCACTGCCTAACATTCATCATATACACCAATCAATCTCGCAGGAATCCATATGCTGAATCAAGATTGAAAAGACCACCTGCATATCATGCCCCACTTAAACACTGACGATATATATTCACAGGCTGAAAAAAAAAAAAAAA
>MKGJ01000530.1:0-16331 GCA_002018255.1 Bretziella fagacearum | reverse complement strand
TTTTTTTTTTTTTTTTCATGGAGCGGAAAGCGAGGCTCGACTGAGTCGACAAGCTTCTTGCGTGGGCTTTGTTCTTCTTGTTTCTTCTTGTTCTTATACCACTTTGGCGATGAATTTATGCCATATACTGAAAATTTCAATTTCAATTTTTCTCTTCATCTTCAGTTGACCCGTCTTCTTAGTGTGTGTGTGTGTGTGATTTCCGTCCCGTGTTAGCAGTGTACTTTTAGCCACCCAGTATTACTTTTCCATCTGATTGTGCATGTTAACCGAACGTATCATCCCCTTTTCTATGTGGAGCCTGCTTGCTGAACTGTCATTCCAACAACAAACCCTTATAAACATCGAAACGTAGTTGCCATCTACAAGGTAGTACGAAGGTAGTACGAAGGTAGTACATAATATATTTATATATATCAGAACAATAGACTTGCTTCCGAATTAGGAAGGAATAAACACAGGAACCGGCAGTTACGCAAATAAGAATAAAGAATAAAGAATAAAAAGCTTGCGCCAAGGCAGTCAAGTCATTGGCTCTTGCCGTTTCATTGTTCAACATTGGACGAAAGCTGAAATAGGAAGGAATGTATTGAACGTCAAGTGGCAAATATACCTAATAGATTATCAATGCCATCATTATAACAAACAATGTATTTAGGGAACTGATCTACAGTACGGTGATGAGAATATAGTCACCCTCTACTGTCAGGTTTAATCGTTTCACAAGCACATCATCATGGAAGGAGTTTAGAAATCTGAAAACAAAAGCATTGTAAAATTGAGAGCTTATCTGGATATGTGATTATGGGGGTATGCAATTCTGAAAGTATACACATAATAGCAGACTAAACTAAAATAGGAAATACAAAATAGATAAAAACATCATCATTCCCCAAACGCCCTAAACCAAGATTTCCCGTGTCCCAGCTTGGAGAGAACCTCGGAGCCACGGAGAAGAAAAAAAAAAAACATAACATAACAAAGAAATCATCATCAGATAATATCAACATCCCCAAATAAATCAACAATCAATAAAACGCCCTTGCCTCCAAAACAAAATATTTCCACTGCAGGTTACAAATAGGCCCCTACCATATCCCAACCAATAAACCACCTCGCCTCCTGCCTTGTGCCTCGTACATATATGCACAGCAAGAACCAGGGGAACCAACTTTGAGAGGCCAAATACACCAACTGTCCTTTGGCTGCAAAAAAAAAAGAACAAAAAAAAAGAACAAAAAAAAACAAAAAAAAAAACAATCAAGAATTTGCACCAACAGCCTTGTTGTTTCTCAAAGAACGGTCCTTGCAGAGATACCCACCTCCACCTCCCCGGGGCTCTCTCTTTTGTTGCATCCCTCGGAGGCATCCTGCAGAATGCCTGCCGCCATATCGATGACAACCACATATCGTGTAAACGGAATCGACACGCATCTCGTCAATCCTCTGACGAGTCCCGTCATGCTTGAAAAGTACCTGTTATCCAACAACACCGGAACAGTACTGTGATGAAAAGAAATCTCCCCTTCCATATGTTGGATACATGTGCAACTGCATACATAAGCTGGAACAATGTAGACAAGACAGCCATGGTAACGTAACGGGCCGAGGGACACGAGGAGACCAGGGCCACCTAGAGAAATCGCACACCGACTCCCACCTGTCTTCCCTGCATCTGTACCAGCACCAGCACCAGCAACTCTGGTACCAATCGCCATTTAACCCGCTACCCGCCAACCAGAACAGAACAAGCAGTCAAAAGAGAAATAAAAGAAGAAAGAAAAGAAAGAAAAGAAAAAAAAGAAAAAAAAGAAAAAAAAGAGCAGGAAAAGAACAAGATCCTTCAGCCCCTCCCCTCCTCTCTTCACCGCTTGCTGCTACTACGCCGGCTCACCTTCTTCCCCGCTTCCTTCTGAGCCTGCCGCTGATGCAGTGGCATGGCCGTCTTCTTGGCCTCCTCAATGCGCTTTCGGCTGCTTCCTGAACTCTTCTCAGTCACCGTCGATCCAGAGGTCGAAGCGACTGCGGAGCCAACCTCGACAAGTTCCGAGCTGGGACCGACAGCCTTGGTTTCTTCCTCGGCGTCATCGTCGGCAATATCCTTTTCTTCAATGCGCGCCTTCTTTGTTCCATCCTGTCGTGTACCAATTACACGACGGTCACCCAATTTGACACAGGGTGAGGATCGACCAAAGCCGCTAAATGCCCACTGGAAGAAACTAGGTGATGGCGGCTGCCACTGACCGATACCATCGCAGTAGTGGCGTTGATCTTGGGGCAGATTGAACCAGACGAACTGCTTGTTGTTGTGAATGCGGCCCTCAATCATCAAGTCACCGACTTCCTCGGGGATTTTGAGGGCTTCAGCAACTAGAATGGGCTGGTAGGCGGGGATGATGAGGTGGAGTTTGACGGGGATGGGGTTATGTCCCTTTTTGCGTTCTTTGCGCTCACGGCGGTCGGCGAGGCGGCGGGCGGCAATCATGAAGAGGAAGACGGTGTCGATTTGGTTGGTGTATCCACAGAATGCCGGGCCAAGGGGGTCCTTTTCCAGCAGTTGATAGAATGGCGGATACCAGTCGTTATCGGGGTGGTAAACAAAGAACCAGTGACTAAAGTTTGCATCTCCAGACGTCTGGCCCATGCGCTCCCGGATCATGGCGTAGACATACTGCGGGAAGTCCTTTTGGGCCATCAAAGCCGTCTGGGCCGCCAAAGTCTGTGAGATGCCCTCCAGCTTCTCTGCAATGAGCTGCAAGGCCTGCACGCCCTGGTACGTCAAGACGAGATTGCAGCCGATTTGCGCAGTGGACGCGGCGACATTGAAGTGAGAAAAGACGGAAGCGTGATCGCAAACCGACTTGCCGACGACTTGCATAGAAGGGACAAAGCGTTGTATCTCACGAATGCCCTCGCGGACGGTCCCAATGGTATCGCCGGCCTGGATGCTCTTGACAAGTGGAGAATCGGCAAGCTGGACGGCAGTATCCCATGCTTGCCGGCGGAGCTTTCTGTCCGAAAGAAGCTGCCAAAGGGCAGCGGAAGCCATTGCGGAAGCCGTGGTGGGCGATTTTGATGGAGGTTTGTGGGGGGGGGGGTTGTCGAGGATGGCTTGTTTAGGCTCGCGGACTCGACGTTGAAATAGTCGAATTGCCGACGCGAGCTTTGTGGAGAGAGAAAAGGGAAGGAAGCAAAGGAATTGGGGCAACCAATTTAAAGTAGTAACTGTCTTTGGAGAAAGAAAGAGAGAGAGGGAAAGAAAACAAAACAAAAAATGGGGCCGTGTTGTTTATTGGAGGGAAAGAGCGAAACGAAACAACCAAGGCGAGCAGTTGCTAATTTTTGTGGGCGTAGAGAGAAAAGAGGGCGAGCTTTCTTCTTCTTAATTCGTGGTTTTGCTTCTAGTTAAATTAATGTTGTAACTTTGGAGGGCTAATAAGGCCGGTATTCTGGGGGTTGTTGCTTCTGGATCGTATTAATTTTTTTTTGGAGGGTGTGAGTGGCAAATGAGATCAAGAAAGCAAAAAAAAAATTAATAAAAAAATAATAAAAAAATAAAAGGACGGATGACGGAAGGTGCAGTTAAAAAAACAAAAAAGAGAAGTAACTACCTTGATGGGCACAAAGTAAATAAACAATGGCTAAAGGGGGATAAGGACAAGGCGATTATATGATGATGGCGTGTGTTTAATTTGATATTGATATGAGAGCTTAAACAACGGGGGATTTATAGACTCCGAGACAGAAGAGCAAGAATCTGATGCATGAACAAGTTCACAGAATAAATTGTGAATGAATGAAGAGGAATGCGAGCAATTTGAAGATGGTCTCGAGTATGGGAGCCCCGACCCTTTGATAGATATTTTGTTTCTCTCAGGGAAAGAGAGAGACAGAGACAGAGACAGAGACAGAGACGGAAAGCTGGCTGACGATCTGATGCTCATTCCATCAAGGTCACGACAAGAGCTGACGGGAAGGAATAGGCTTTGTAGTAGACAGCGGTGAATGCTAGTTTCTTGGTGCTAGAAACAGGAGAAGCCTCTTGTTTTGTTCGTGGCGTCTAGCCTTGCGTGACGAGGGTATACCCATATCTCGGCACCCGTAAACAAACACCGGGCAAGCCTACCTATCTACATACCTAGCTTGCTGAAGCCATATTACCTACTATCTAGCCCGTCCGTCTAACCAAGTCGCTGTCGGTCAGCTCCCTCTTCCGGATAAGCAGTAGGTAAGTACATATGTACCATGCACAGGAAGAGTGTCCCGGAAAAGCAATTAGCTAGCTACAGGTCGGTCAGCACTGCAAAAGCAAAGAGGAAAATCATCCTCATTGTTCTGTTTTCTCTCCTTTGGTTGGTTAGGCTGGGGGCCAGGCTTGGTGCTGGGCTGGCCGCTCTGTAGAGTGAGCTTGTAGGCCAGAGTTGTAGTGACTCGGGTCGTCTATCTATCGGGGAGAGAGTTCTCAAAATAAAAGATTACTTTTTTTTCCATTTTTATTTTTATTTTTTATCTTCTAGGCTGTGGGATGGATTGAATGGTGGACGATCGGCCCGGATCCCCTATAAAGTACATTTTGATTCTAGGACAACAACGCCATAACTCGTGTTTATAGTTCTACTTGATCAGCTTCATTGTCAATATGTACTTCGTCCATTGCCCAACCACCTCAAGCCAGCAAAGCTATACCTCCCCTAATCCCCCAATCCCCTGCCCCCAAGTACTGGATGCCTCACTAATGCATAAACACACCTACCACTCGCCATTGCCTCTTCGAACAATCCATCATCCTCGCCGCCGTCTATCAAAACAAACCAAAATACACTCCCTTCTCTCCCCTTCTGAATCAATCCTCATGATCAACGCCTCCGTGACGTGGCACCACATGTACAAGAACAAGCATACCTATACGCACAATCCATCGCGGCCTCTTCCCGTCCTTTTCTTTTTTTTTTCCCCCCCTCTTCTCGCCCCCTTGTCTCCCCTAATTGTAACGTCCCGCCTCAAGCAGATCACTCAAGAAGAACAAGAAAAAGAAATGCAAGCTATATGGACCTAAACATCCGTCCCGGTGGCCAAAACAAGGACCTACAGATGCAAGCTGCAATGCAACACACTTCAGTCAGGAAGTAAGTACACTAGTAGTGACAAGACAAAGATAATGATTGGTCAGATAGATA
Source organism: Bretziella fagacearum (assembly GCA_002018255.1). Classification (NCBI taxonomy): domain Eukaryota; kingdom Fungi; phylum Ascomycota; class Sordariomycetes; order Microascales; family Ceratocystidaceae; genus Bretziella; species Bretziella fagacearum. Next base: position 11,154 of record MKGJ01000530.1, on the reverse strand, counting down.
GACCGAGAGGATAAGAGGAAGAAACAAGAAAAGGTGGGAGTATGACTGCTGCCTCTTTGGATTAAAGGCGTTCGGTCAGTTTGGTTGCACAGGTTAAGAAACCAAGGTTTATACAAAAAATAAATAAATAATAAATAATGTAAAAAATGATGCTGCATGACTCTTACATTCAGCAGCCCTTTTTTCAAGCCTTGTGCCTGAATAATACAGGGCTTTCTAATCTGTCAAAGTAAAGTGAAGCGACCATATACAAGATATGACAATATCTCTCTCTCTCTCTCTCATAGAGTCGCCTGTCCAATAGATAAGGTGAGGAGGGGTAAATGCATTCCAAAGAGTCACTTCTTATCACATATCTCGCCCTGCCCTGCCCAGTCTTCATTGTCAGTATCTTTAGCATCTCCTTCCTTATTCAATGTAGACATTTGAATTTACGGTGAAAAATCCATAGCAGCAGCACCGTAAATCACAGGTTCTCGGATGGGTCACTCTTGCATACCTTGGCCTATGTCCCAGTGCCATCCCATCCGGCGGACCAAACACCATATATCTACATTGTTACAAATATTCCATTACCAACAAACGACCCCAAGTATCCAACATACCTTTGTACCATGTCCTTAAACCGCCGTCTCACATATTCACCTTGTCACCACCGGAACCCCACTCTGCCCTCCTCCGGTCTCCTTCATTCATGTACCTTCTCAACTCATATCCCCAGCCACATACATGTACATACCTGACCTACCCCTCCACTGACATCTGCATAAGAAAAGCATCATGATGTCAATGATATGGTGTTAGTCTCGCCTTCCCCCCCCCCGCCCCCCTCTCCTCTCCCAAACCCTCACTCCAACCCATGGCCTACCCTCCCACCCAAACATCGCCATCCTCCTCTTCCCACCTCATCCCATCTTACCCACCCTACCCACCTCCCACAATCAAGGTGCCCCAAATCAGGCATCAACCCTCCCACCATCTCTCATGGTTGGTCACATCTCTCCCCACCACACCCACCAAACCTACATCACCTAACCCCAACCCAATCCAACCCAATCCAACCTTGTCCGCCTTTCCCCGCTTACGTAGTGGTTGTCTTGACAGGTAAGCCGTGCATTACATCTCTCCTGGCGATCCGCAACCAATAGGATCTCCTCACGAAACAACCCAGCGGCCGCTGTAACATGCGGGCCAACATACCAAGGGGGACAATGTGGTTGCTTGCTCGAGTTTTGGGGGAGGGAACACTGGAATTGGAAATTTGATATTTGGAATGTTTCCTGTGTTGTGGATTACTGAGAATTATTACACATAAACACCCAATATCAGCATTCCTCTTTAATGGGTGTGTCGATAAATAGATGTCAAAAACAGACCCTACGGTCAACATCATACTCACTCCAATCATGACATCACATGGCAGCCTCATCTACATCGTTTTACGTTAATCTCATTCCGACCAACACATCATCGTCCTTAACAAAACAACACATAAACCAAATAATCAATAAACCCTCAATATTGTAAGAAAAGGAAAAGAAAAAGGGCCCATATGAAGTTATTCAATAAATTCCATCCATGGAAATATGAAAAAAGAAAAAAAAAGAAAACCCACATCAGCTCGGGAGATTGTCACAATCAACAGCAAGAGAAACCTCGATTCGAGCAACAAAACAAAACACCCAGCAAACAACATGAACCCCTCCATCAGAGAACCCCCCCCCCCCCCTCCAACCAACTATCAGAACAACATGTAGATATCAAAAACAAGACACGAAAAACTAGCCGGAAAAAAAAGTGAAAAAAAAGAAAAAAAAAACGAAAAAAAAAAAACGCTTGACCTGTCCAGAATTTCCGTTTACTCGTCCATCACTGCCGCAAACTTCTCCAGCATCGACGCGTGAAAGGTCTCGTACTATACAGATAGTGTTGTTAGTAAGAAGCTCTCATGATTTTCACATACAAAATCTCCCATCTCGCCTCCTCAGTACTTACCTTCTTACAAATGACATCCTCACCCTCCGTCGGAATCTCAAACTTCAGTTGACGAAGCTGCGTCATCAGATCTGAGGTAGCCTCACGGACCTTGGACCAAACCTGGCCCTGGGAAATGGCCTTTTGAGCCTCGTCATGGTATCCCATCATAAGCTTCATCATCCACTCAGTCTTCCACAAAGGACAGAACTGATCATAGTCCGAGTAACCATTCTGCTGCAGGAAATCCTCCTTCACGAGCGTGGCAATGTCCAATGTAATCTTGTCGTTATCGGACAGAGCCGACTTACCAACCAGTTGGACAACCTGGTCAAGTTCCTCTGAATCAGACAGCAGCTGCTTGATACGATCACGGAGTCTGGGGAAATCAGGCAGCTCCTTCTCGTACCACTTGTCCAGGATCATCGTGTACTTTGAGTACGAGACACCAGTGTTGATCGAGGGAAAATGCTTACGCTGGGCCAGCTTCTTGTCCAAACCCCAAAACACCTGCACGATACCCAGAGTTGAAGTAGTGACAGGGTCCGCGAAATCACCACCGGGAGGACTGACAGCACCAACAATGCTGACACTACCTTCACGCTCAGGCGAACCCAGAGTCGTCACCTTACCGGCACGCTCGTAAAAGGAGGCCAGCTTAGCACCTAGGTACGCGGGGAAACCCTGGTCCGCAGGCATCTCACCAAGACGACCCGAAATCTCACGAAGAGCCTCGGCCCAACGCGACGAAGAGTCAGCCATCATGGCAACATTCATGCCCTGATCGCGAAAATACTCAGCGACCGTGATACCAGTGTAGATAGAAGCTTCACGAGCAGCGACAGGCATGTTGGAGGTGTTGGCAATAAGGGTGGTACGCTTCATAATGGGCTCGCGGCGGCCATCGACCTCAATAGTCAACTCGGGGAAATCCTTGAGGACTTCAGCCATCTCGTTTCCACGCTCACCGCAACCAACATAGACAATCACGTCACTGTTGGAGAACTTGGACACAGACTGCGAAATCACAGTCTTTCCACAGCCAAAAGCACCGGGGATGGCAACAGTACCACCCTGGACACAAGGGAAAAGAGCATCGAGGACACGCTGACCAACAATAAACGGCTTGTCGGCGGAGAGCTTCTCAGTCGAGGGGCGAGGGACACGGACGGGCCAAGTTTGCATCATGGGGTACTCGGTAGTGACACCATCAAACTCCAGGGTAAGCAGGGGCTCGGCAACAGTGTAACTGCCCTTGGAGGCAATATTCTTGACAGTACCGCGGGCACGAGGAGGCAAAAGAATCTTGTGGACACTGATAAAGGAGTTCTCGTATACGGAACCCCAAATATCACCACCAGAAATCTGATCGCCAATCTTGGCAATGGGAGTAAAGTCCCACTTCTTTTCCCGGTCAAGAGCAGAAGTGGCGATACCGCGGGGAATGTAGATGCTCTTGGAGACCTCTGAAATCTTTTGGAGGGGACGCTGGATACCGTCGTAGATGTTGTCGAGCATACCGGGACCAAGCTCGACGGAGAGAGGCTTGCCAGAGCGGACGACGGGGTCGCCTACACCAACACCAGCTTTATAGCACGTTAGCAATAATGGCGCGCAAAATGTGGAAAGTGATGGCGCAACTTACCAGTCTCCTCATAGACTTGAATAGTAGCCTGGTCACCGTTGATACGAATGACCTCACCAACTAGGTTTTCCTTGCCAACACGAACCTGAGTGTTACAGCAACATTAGCAATCCGTACCATGCTTGCGATCGCATTGCGAAATGGAGTCGCAATCTTACCAGCTCGTACATGGCAACACCAATCATGTCCTCGGCGACAACGACGGGACTATTCGCATAATTGTATTAGTAATCAGGTATCAAGGCGACATCGATTCGAAAGTGGTATACGGCAATTGGCTCTAGGTTCGTGATGTCGAGAGAATATATAGTGGGGGGGGGGAAAGCATACCCGGAGACCGAAAAGATCTTGCCTAAGAGAAATGAGTTAGTTTGATAATTGGATATATGAGGGTATATCTGATCAAGTCTTACCAGTGTGTTCGGCATTGTGGCCATCAGCGCTCGATTTCTATTTGTCGTGATTAGTCGCATATTCATAGTGTTGATAACAGCAGGCTGAGAGGCGAGCGGCAGGAGGGGAGGAGGAGCTTCAAGAGCTCGTCCAATATGAGCGAATGAGAATCGCAACGTACAGAAGCCATTTTGAAATGTGATTGTAGTCGGTAATGGAGATGGAGGAGAGGGAAAGAGAAAGGAGGAAGGAATTGGGTGGGTAGATAGGGTTTTCAAACAAGAGATTGATGGTCGCACTGCAACTGATCCAGCCGTTTTTGTTCGAGATGAGCGAATTCAAAAAGGAAAAAGAAAACACAAAAAATAAAAAGAGAGAAAGATGAATGGCTGGCTTTGGGTTGGTTGGCTGGGCTTAGTAGCGGGCGGGTGTTGTTGGTCGACAACATGAGCAAAGCTAACCTTAGCCTTGCGCCAATTGCGGCAACTTTCAGGGTTATGGAGACCGGGATGTTGGTGTGATTCTAGTTAGGGTTAATGTGTTATATTGCATACTCCCTGGTGTAAATCGACAACATGTCTTCACGATATGATCAATTCCATAGACATGATATCGAAACCAGTTCCTCAATTTACTTGTTCTCAAACCTCGCTCCTCAAAAGACCAAAGATATACTCATCATACAAAACACCGTTCTTGACAACCGAGTTCCTCAATGTACCCTCCAGCTTGAAGCCCGCCTTTTCAGCCACTCTGCAGCTCTGCTTGTTTCCTGCAACGACCTTGATGTGAATAGTAACAAGATGCTCATACTTGTCAAACATCCACTTGGCAAACTCTCTCACAGCTTTGGTAACGATGCCGCGGCCCCAGTATTCGGGTGTGATCCAGTAGCCAATCTCTTTGCGGCAGACAAATATATCGTCGTGGTGCTTGATGTCAAGTGCACCAATGACCTGGCCGTGATTTGTCTCTGCAATGGCAAAGTTTGACGAGTTGGGGTCCAGACTCATGGTGATGTATGACATGGCATCTTTGCGTGTGTATGGTGAAGGGAACCGCTTGGTCAGAAATTTGGTGACCTCGGGGTGGTCTGCCGATTTTGTGAGACTGGATATATCACTATCTGAGCTTGTGAAGCATCGAATGACTACCTCATCTAGCTTAATCAGGATCCCATCTTCGGGGATGATAGCCTTAGTGTTGGTTCCCATGATACACGATGTGGATAGATAAAAAGAATATATACAAATTAGTTGATGTAGTTGGAAGGGGTTATCAATGAGTTATTGAAGATAAGAGGCATGAATTCACTGTGGAAGAGAGGCTAATATAGCCAACTTTGCGGTTGGGTTGTCATGTGGCCTTTGCTGACTCTTCGGTAACACGGATACAAGTAATGCTTATGTATCACGACTCTTTAACTAATTAGGATCAGGGCTGTTAACCCTAATGATTAAGTTGATAGATCCTTTCATGAAATGTCAGTTGAGTTCATACAAACCCTAAAGCTTTCCAGGGGGCAATACACCATCCCCCTTGTCGCGATGCTAGACACAGTTAGTAGCAAAACATCAAAATAACTTTGAACTTGTTCTAGTTCTCGGACTCTTCTACAAAAAATGCCTCCATCTTCATCATTGAAACTCCAACTAACCAATTTCATGATTTGAATATTCCCAACTGCTAAGCCAGCCGCATTTAAATCTGGTATTATTAAATCCTTTCAATTCGAGGAACCCAGCGGCTGTCTATCCCATCCCCATAGATCGGTAATCTCCCAGGGACTTTTTTTTTTTTTTTTGCAAGGCGCAATTGCTGTCTGTTGCCGCCGTTCTTCTTCGCATGAAGCGACGAAACGTTCCTCCTTCAAATACCCCAACAGTAAAGACATCGCCGTCTGCAACGGAATCAACAACTGCAAATATGGCTCAAGTACAAAGAGTTCGGTGGATCAAGACTACGGGTCTTATCCTGCTATTCATTCTTTTCTTCTACTGGTTAAGCCCTCAGGGCGCTGAGATTGTGAACGACAAAGGTCCGTTTACACACGCATCGCGATCCTTGTTGTTGCCCTGTTTTGCTCACGATATACACGAGACCGCCGCCGGCCAACAAAATTTACTAACAACAAGCCTTTGTAAAAAAAAAAAATAGTCGTTACACCCGGTCAACACCAAGCTCCCGTCACTCCCGCTGTCCCTGCTGCTCCCGCTGTCCCGGACGCCCCTGCTGTGCCCAAGCCTGCTGTCGACACCAAGCCTGCCGCCGATAAACCTACCCAGAAGCCCTCAACTGAATCATCCTCGACCCCCGCTACCAAGCCCCAGGGTCAGACCCCGTCTGATTCCGCCTATGGTACCGACAAGTGCACCGTCTCGAGCTCCAAGGACAAGCCCATTGTCCAGTATGTCGTCATGATTGATGCAGGAAGCACTGGATCGCGTGTCCACGTGTACAAGTTCAGCAACTGCGGTGAGGCTCCCGAGCTGGAGTCTGAAATCTTTGAGATGCTGAAGCCTGGTCTGTCTGCCCTGGCTGCTGACCCCAAGAAGGCCGCCGAGTCCCTAGACCCTCTGATGAAGGTGGCCATGGAGAATGTCCCCGAGTCGCTGAGATCTTGCTCACCTGTGGCTGTAAAGGCTACCGCTGGTCTGCGTCTTACCGGCGCCAAGGCTGCTCAGGATGTCCTGGACGCTGTCCGCTCTCACCTGGAGACCCAGTACCCCTTCCCTGTAGTCTCCAAGGAGAACAACGGTGTCGTTATCATGGACGGTGCTGATGAGGGTGTCTACGCCTGGATTACCACCAACTACCTGCTCGGAAACATTGGTGGCGCCAAGAAGAACCCTACTGCTGCTGTCTTTGATCTTGGCGGCGGTTCTACCCAAATAGTCTTCGAGCCCACCTTCCCCGAGGTCAACGGCAAGGCCGAAGCTATGGCGCCCGGTGATCACAAGTACGAACTTGAGTTTACTGGCCACAACTTTACCCTGTACCAGCACTCTCATTTAGGCTACGGTCTAATGAGCGCCCGCAAGACCCTGCATGCCACGTTTGTTGATGAGCTGTACCAGACTAAGAAGTCCGACCCCAAGTTTACCGACACCCCACTCATTCACCCTTGCTTTCCCCCCGGTGTCGCTGAGAAACTCCCCGTTACTCTTGGCGAGAAGCACCCCCTGGGCGAGGTTGTTAACTTCACCATGACCGGCCCCAGTACCGCCGCTCCCGCCCAGTGCCGTGCCCTCGCCGAGAAGATTCTGCACAAGGACAAGTCTTGCGCCACCAACCCTTGCTCCTTCAACGGTGTCCACCAGCCGTCGCTGATTCAGACATTCTCCAAGGAAGAGGTTTTCATCTTTTCGTACTTTTACGAGCGCACTGAGCCTCTGGGTATGCCCAACTCGTTTACTCTTCGTGAGATGCACGACCTCACGGCCACAGTCTGTGCTGGAGAGGATGCCTGGGGCAAGTTCAAGTCGATCCCCGGCGCCCTGGATGCCCTCAAAGAGGAGCCTATGTTTTGCACTGATCTCAACTTCATGATGGCGCTGCTGCACACTGGTTACGATATGCCCTTGGACCGCGAGGTTCGCATTGCCAAGAAGATCAAGGACAAGGAGGTTGGCTGGTGCTTGGGTGCTAGTCTGCCGCTGTTGTCTGGTAAGGGTTGGACTTGCAAGGTGAAGCAGGTTGCTTAAGTTGTGGTGGCAAAAGTATGGTCACGTTATAATCTCGTTTATTTTGTCTATTTTCTTTTCATCGTTTTTTGTATATGAGCATTCTTCCCTTGCTATAGACCGACTTTGTTTTCCATATTATTTTCTTTTGCTTCTCTGTTTTGGGGTTCACATTGTTGTAGACTATATCACGATACTAATGAGACGTAGAGAGAGTATCGTTTCGTGAAAGAGGGGGAAAGGTGTATAATTATCTTCGCCAATGTGTTAATTACAGTAATATCCGACATCAATACATATCTCGTTCAGGCCAAAAAACCATTAGATACAAAAAATAATTCTGCTTGGGATGTACTCGGGGTTCCCGGATAGTTGGCATAGTCCGGAAGGATTAACGGCCCAAAAGAAAAGAAAATGTTGACAAGAACGAGATTCGAACTCGCGCGGATTGCTCCACTGCGAGATTTCTTAGTGAGTGGGAAACCTGAACACAGCGCCTTAGACCGCTCGGCCATCTTGCCTTTTGTTGTTGTTGTTGTTGTATTATTTATTCTCTCCCTAACTATCTGCGGTTGGATTTTCGAGTCCAGACTCCCCGATTTCAACCCTGAGAAGACTGCTTTTTCTGACGCCGTTTTATGCCTGTCGGAGGGAGCCATTCCGGCCTCCGGGCCCGGTCACCGGTGGTGCCATAGGGCCTCTGCCTTTTAGTTGTTGAACTTCACTAAAGTTAATTTAATGATATTCGGAAACTCATAGCCATTGCTTTTTTTTTAAGATCGGCCTTGAGTCCCTTATCTTCCCCTCCAGCCATGATATGCAACTCTCATGCCACCACATTGGTTAAAATTGTCTCACGTATAAAGTCTCTGCCCCAGCAATTTTTGAACCGAGACGCCACCTGTGGCTAAAGCAAACCTCTCAAACCCACCCCCCCCAAAAAATATATATATATAAAATAAACCTCGCTTCGTAGCTGCAGCATGCCCTCCGCTATACAGGAGCCGCCACGTTGCCAATAACGTCCTCAATGACTTCTTCCGACCCATAACCTTCAAGCAAGCGCGCAATAGCATTTACATCACTCCCCCATTGCATGCTTCGTTCTTTCCTAGGCTGCACGACGACAAGGCGGTGTAGGTAAATTTTACGGGCGGCGAGGACGACTAGGGCGGGGGTGACGAAGTCGATGCGGTGGAGGGGGGCTAGGCAGCAACAGAGTTTTTCGAGGTGTTTGGTGGCGGTGGGGGAGATGCCGTGGGCGACAGCGCGGTGGAGGCGGAGGAAGGCTACGATGTTAAGTTGGTAGCGGAGGACTTCGGTTTCAGTTTTGACTTGGTTGCTGAGATCGCTGAGCATTTTGATGTCCTGAGAAGAAGTTTTATGTTAGTTGGGCTATATGCAGATGCGGCGTGCTGCTGGGCCAATGGTATAATGGTTCATACGCTTTCTGAGAATGTTGCTTGTTCAAGTTGAATGTCGGTTATGCTTCTTTTGACAACACTGGCAGTTGATTTGACGGACTCATCGTCCCCAAATGGTCCGTTTCCGTCATCATACAAGTATACGAATCCATCTTCGGGGTTGTGGAAATGTGCAATAAAGAATAAGTCGTTCAAGTGTGCCTCTAGTTTGGCATCACCACCCCGCTCTGCCGCTAATACTGGAATAACCATAAACGACTTTGGCGCAGTTTGCATTGGTCTAGTGAAGATTCTTTTTGTCCTCATCAATTCCAACACCTGTATCTGCACTTCCCTTGACGCAAGATTTAAATCTTTTGCAAGGATAACATTTGGCATCAAAGTTCCCCCCGATGACGAGTGAACCCCCATACTACTTGGAGTCGGCGGCGCAGGACCCAGACCAGGTGATGAAGGTGGGTTCGGCCCCGGAGTGGTCGGAATAGTAAGGGTAGAAGACGGGTATCTATTCGGGACGTAACTATCGTAGTCGAAGCGGGGTTGAAAAGACGACGAAGAACGTGGTGGAGCGGCAGAACTACGGAGGATGGCGTTGGTGAAGTCGGTAATTGTGGTTTGGGGAGTGCAGCGGATGATGGCGTAGGTGAGACCAAAGGTTTTGGCTGCGATCTGTCGTGTGTAGTTGGTTAGCCGTAAAGATCCAGGGAGGATGTATCTTTTGATAATTCCATGATAGGGAGGCTTACGAGTTGAAGTTCTTCAATCAATTCATCTTGAACTGGCGCGGGCGTGCTGATGATGGGATGCTCGCGAGCTACTAGGCTTAACAACAGAGCTAGCTCGACATCGCAAAGGCCGTGAACCTTTGCAATCACGTCGTCATCTGACATTGGAAGAAGCGCGATGGTTCCTAATGGTTCCAGTGCCCATCAGATGTTTTCGGTCGACTGTCTAGAGGGGAAGCGATTGGGAGGGGAAAAGTACGCGTAGTCGGCGATACGTGATGGAGTTGTGAGGAGTTGATTTAGAGAGCTAGAGGCAATGACGAAGCTTACGCTCGGTGACATCGGTGAACAAAAGAAAAGGCTTAGTCATCAACACTACAGTTGTTCAATATCCACAATGACCTCATATGAAGTTGGTCCCTGTTCCAGCCTTGACTTGGAAAATTCCATGATTCCTCTGCCTAGCTTTAGCATTGACCATGACAAAACTAAACCTGGACTTTTTCATGCAGCAGTTCACTTATTAAACCTATGAAGTGGTTTTTTTTTAGAATCAGTAATCTCAGTCAGCTTTAGCTATAGAGATGCTAGACAAGCTCTAGCAGACTATATATAATGGTTTTGTGGTGTTTTTAATAAACAGAAAATAGGAAAACCAGAAGACATTCTAGACAAAGGAGATAAAACCAAGAGACAACAAAATTCAAATAGAACTTAGCAGACAAACTCAAATAGCAATAGAGACAATATAGAAAAGAAGAGAAAATAAAGAGAGACATAATAACAAAGAGAGAGAAAATAATCCAGAACACCCCATCATCAATGAAGATTTTTAGCCTATGGCCTCCAATCTTATCCAACCCCTATAGTCCACCTGCTTGTACTAAACCTAGTTCTTCCTATAAATTTGATTAATGCACTCCTGCCTTTAATAGTAAAGAAGAGTTCAGTTAAATAAAGACGTAAGTTTAGGTCAAGGACTATTTGTCTTCTTTGTTTTAACCAAGTAGGGCACTATAATAAAATATGCTCTATATCTTCTTTTTCTTGCTAGCATGACCTGCATATATTACTAGATATTTTCTTTACCTTACATAGAAAAGGAAGGTAATATCCTTTTCCTGTAATCAGCTAGTAGAAGGCAGATAATAGATATCTTTTTTCTTCTAGTAGTTTATTAATTATAATATCAGAAGAGCTACCCCCAAGTTTCCTATAGTGTGATTCAAGGTATCCTATTTTGTCAGTAGTAGGTCTTAGTATTTCCTGCCATTAGTTAAGAATATACTCTCTCACTGTTTTCTTTATAT
>MKGJ01000529.1:0-16212 GCA_002018255.1 Bretziella fagacearum | reverse complement strand
AAAAAAAAAAAAAAAAAAAAAAAAAAAAGAAATGCAATTTTAGATGGCAAATGTAGGGACTTACGTAGCATATTCTCCTGCGGTGTCTCCCGCCTCAACGTCTCCAACGCCGCCTGGAAGCCCCGAAGGGTCACTTGCGTCCTCAGGTCTCCGAGTCCTGTCCTAAGGAACCCTTCATCAGGGGAAAACTGATACCCGATATCCTCACTCAATTGATTCATCCTTACCAATGTACACAAAATCCGATCCGTTGGCGCCGCTTCGGGTGACGATTCCAAAACCCTGACACAGTCTGCCATGAATGGCGACCACCTGACCAAATTTGGTCGTCTCAGAGACATTGCTGCATTTGAAGCGAGATAATAACAAGTCAACCACGACCTCCTCGCCACCAAACTCTCCGCATTCTCTACATTCCTCTTCCCACCGCCCATGAACCCAACAGCCCCTGGGGTAGCGTTGGGTGGTGCCTGTGCTTGTGCCTGTGCTTGTGCCTGAGCTGAAGCACCCGATCCGGATGGTAGTGGTGGCATTGCTGGCGGTTGGTGCCTCTGCTCTCTCCATCCGTAGTACGCAGAGGGCCTCTTTGCCACGCCCTTGGGCCGTACGCCCAACCCAATATCAATGGCGATGCTAACACTTAGATTAACCAGCTGATAGAACTTGAGTTCTTCAAAGTGCTCCGGCGGCCAATACCAGATAACAGAGACATGCAAAGCCTGAACAAGTTCGAGGCTTTTCTTGCCGTCAATGATGGTAAGTTCGGAGAGGACGTACATTACATCTCCTACAAGTTTGCGTTGAACAGCTTGATTTTCACTAGAAGCAGCTGCCATGATGGCGAGGAAGAGGACAGGAGTTGTAAATCTTAGATCGGAGGTGCGGGTTGATGGTGGGAAGATTACGGCCGGCATGTGCATAACCATCCCCTCCCGATACCGTTGAAAGAAGCGCTCCGAGTCGTCCTCTGAAATGATTCCCCGGTGGATACAATCTCTCTCAATGTACTCGTGGTAAGCCCGACCCGGCGGAGGCCCTCTAGGCCGCTGATGACGCCGATCGTCTTCGAGACCGAGACCCGCTGTTTCTGCCGAGGTATCCATTGGTGTCTCCCGCCTCCGTTTATGCGGACGCTCATCATCGTGCAAGGGAGGTGCTTCCACCTTGGCTTGTGCCTGAGCGGTTTCAACCATCATTACAGGTGAACCAGACCACGCCGTACTACGGCGTTCGCGTTCACTCTTGTCCATGGTTGCTTTATATCCGGCAATTGCGGCAGCGGTGGCAGCAACTTTACTATTACTGGGCGTCGTGCCCTTTGCAGACAAGCTGGCAGTCAATTCGTCGATGCGCTTCTCGAGCTCGCTGACGCGGGTGTCGGTGCGTTTGTGCCGTTCGTTGGTGCGCGCGCGGACGGATACAATGCATTGGCGACCACTTTTTGAGCAGCGACGGCACGGATTGCCAAAGGCTGAACCAACTCCAACGTCATCGGAAGGCCATTCGCATTTGACTTTGAGGCCACGGCAGGGATCACAGGCGCGCTGTTTCTTTTCAGCGGCTGCCACTTCAGCGGCTGCCGCGGCAGCAGCTGAAATGGCAGTAGAAGAAGAACAGGCACCTAGAGCTGTGTCAGGGTGGGAGGTAGCGGCTCCATGCGGAGGGGTTGGGGCTTCGTTGTGGTCGCCAGGAGTTCCAGTAGCATCAGATCCAGTAGTACCAGCTATACTTTGCGGAGTGTTCATTAAATTGACGTGTGTTCTAGCGTCGCCAGGAGTGGATACTGAGTGGGAGGATAGCTCGCCGACATGAGGTTTCGGGGTTGAGGTAGAGTTTTGCTGATCGGCAGCAGGAGTGCTGGTGACGCTTATTTCTTCGTCCATACTGATGACACAATTGGTCAAGAGCGGGCTATAGTTGGTCGTTTCACTAGTAACAGGTAAGAAGCTAAACCGTGTTCCGATAGGACAATGACTGACTCGGACCGGTTACTACGGGAGGAAAGATAGCTGGTGCAGACTAACCAGGGGCACCCAGCCAGTCAATTTGAAGATTATCAATTGATGTACTTGGGGTTATCGATTTGACGAGGCTAGCTTCGACGCGATGTTTGTTGTTGGTGTTGCTGGCTTTCATAAAATGGAATCGGCGTACGGAAATTCAGTCAACTCGTACGGCCAATATACCAGACTTTGAATGGGAAAATCAATCGTGAAAAGGAATGCAGTTGAGCGGCTTGTAAAGACTATCGACAAAACCAAGTATAAAACAGGAATACGAACTTAGCCACCGTTACCGTTATCCACGACGTCGTGATCCCTGGTACTTTCACGTGAAAGGGTAACAGTCCAGGCACCCAGCAACCTCGTAAATGTCGCTCTCGTCAGCTCTTCCGCCGTACACAAAGCACGAGCAGGAGAATCCAAGTGTCGTCTCTAGAGTAGGTACAATACAGGAGCTTGACTGAGGAGTGGATAGCAAAACCCACTACCCGGCTGTAATCCCAATGGAGAAGGGTGGGTAGTTTTCGCGTGATTACCAAGGTGGTGGCCGGGCCAAGTCGGTGCGAAATCTAAGTCTAGCAGAAGATGTTTTCTCGTGAGTGCTTGATGTGTGTGGTTGAACAAGCTTATGGGAGGTAGGTTGACTTGAATTGTAGAGGATGGTAAGTAAAGATATTCAGGATACATTCTGCTCGGGAGTTTCTCATGTATCAAAAGCAGCATGAAATCATGATGTATAAAGCAAGAGACGACAGTCACTACAGACAACAACGCAATACCGTGAACAACTATACTACTGGAATGTGTGGCATCACGTACCGGAGTCAGAGTACTGCAATGAGCTAAGCTGCATTCATCCATTCAACGAAGGAGATGCACATATCATAGCACCCCATTGAAATTGAAGCAAAATGGGTAGGTATAACTTACAATATAGGCTATATATCAAGAACTAGATAGGGTGGATTTCTTTTCATACAACAATCGTAAATTACCATACTAAACCTTGAGAATAAAAATAAAAAATAAAGAAAGAGAATATCGGCATTTCCCCTACCGATTCTCCGTTGGCCTCTGGGGAATCATACCCCCATACCCACTTTTTGTCTGCTCTGTAGAAGCACGTGACATGCACACAGGTAAGTTGGATTTTGTTACTCTAATCATGGACATGTAAACTTTGTATCAAAAAAACCAAATGAAATTAATTCCATCCGATATTGGAAATGGATGAAAGGCGACACCTATGACTTTAGGGTGGTTATCTCTTGTATCTTGTTTGTTTTATGCCTATTTGCTATTTGGCACGACAAAACCACGTGACTCCATGTGTACTACCCTCTCATACGCCACATACCCCGCCACATACCCCGCCACAGTCACCAACACAAACCACATCACATTCGCATATAAATGTAGTCAGTTGTGCTCATCATTCACGCAACTGGTAATTCTCAGTATTGCATCATTTCTTTTGTTCTGTCAATCATGAATGGCCCTTTCCTGAACATAGAGTATTTCCTAGGCACAGAAGGATGCTTTTGAATGAGTTTATTCAAAAAGGTAAGTGTTTAAGAGACCATATATCTACCGTACTTTTGCCTCATTTACAGTAACTAACAGTCGTTTATCATAACTAGATATGCATCATGGCTGATCCAGTTCCTCGTAATCTGGAGGCACTACTACAGGCTACTGGTTGGCCTAAAACTCCCAGACGTTTGGGACATGATGTTAACAAGTTGGGACTTGTTTGTAGCACTTACTGGGACCGTGTCGCTTCCGACCTGAAGGCTAATGACTGCGAAGCGGATGTCAATGATGAATACTCAAAATTGATTCCAGACATCCAGGGATTGACCAGCACTGATCGGGTTAACCTGTGTTGGCCCGTGTTCAACATTACTTACAGGAATGGGAAACTAGTCCCTCGCTCTATCTGTCACCCTACTGTTCAGTTGTTGGGACATCTGGCATTGGTAAATCCTTATATGTGAGTGGTCTCGCTAGATTTCGCAACTGCGCTGTTACCTATATATCCTTTGGCCAACCTAATAGCCTAGGATATCCTCATCCACCTCGTGTAGCGGACCATTATCAACAGTTTTTCTATGCACCACGTCGTGACATTGAATTGGCTTGGTGCAAGGGGCTTACAGTCCAATTTACCTTGGCTGATATGTTTCAGGGTCGTGGTTATTCCACCAAGCAGCTTTGGGATATCCAGGTGAAGAAAAGTTTCGACTCGTTCCAATTGGCACTTCGAGTCCTTTTACCCGCCTGGACCCAGGGTGCATCCGACTTCCAGGACGACAGCAGATTCATCACGGAATGTAACACAATTCTAGACCGGGTTTGCTCCGGTTTGACTTTGCCCAAAACATCTACCAAGCCATTCATCTTGAAGCATACTGTTGTCATTGATGAAGCTCGGAACCTCTTGAAGAAACCTTTGGATCTTCCCTTCCGTGCGCTCCGAACCGCTCTGTCCCAAATGTCCAGTGAGAAACTCTCTGTGTTTGGACTAATGCTAGACACTTGGTCGCAGGTAGCCAACTTCTCGCCACCAGAAGCTTTAGATTTCAGTCAAAAGGTGATAGACCTGGATGGTTCAACCGAAAGCACCAAGCAGTTGTTCGAGCCCTTTTCAGATTTCTATACCATCGGATTATTCTCACCCAAGAGTGTCATTGTTGATTCGCCTGCCATCGACCTTCCCACGCTATTTTCTCATGGCAGACCCGTGTGGGGTCAGTTCTTACGGTGTGGTATAGATCTTGAGTCCCTATTGAAATTGGCATACCAAAAGATGAACCCCAGTTGTATTGACATGAGTGGACATGCAATCCATTCTGTCAAGTACCTTTCTCAGCTGGTATATAACGTTTCATTTGAAGTCATCCGTTATTCATCCGCTCAGAAACAAGTCTCTGGATGGATGAGCATGATAGTTGGGATATCATTAGACCGTGAGAAGATTACCATTGCCCAGCCGATTGAGCCTATACTCTCATCTGTTGCCTTGGACACTCTTGCATCGCCACCAATCTTAGCTGCTGCTCTAAGCGACTGGCAGGATCGATGGGCCCAGGGATTCGTCAATGTGGGTGATGTGGGGGAATTTGTAGCTGCACTGAGCCTTGTTCTAACTTTTGGTGTATTGCTTCATAAACCTCTGCGATATTGACCAATTTCTGCTAAGAAATATCTTGAAAACCTACTTCAACACTGAGATTGTTGATGAGATGTGTCTCTCAAAAACACCATCCAGTGTTATGATTGAAAGAGGATTTGTATTCTTCAACCGAATCATTCGGTTCAAGTCCCATTTCAAAAAGCCATCTCCCAAGGAATTCCTTTACCTGTATTCAAGATGTAGCGCGTGTTTCCTACCAGAGGGCTCCCCTGGGGCTGGCATCCTTATACCAGCATGGATACCAGCTGACCCAATTCATGGCTACGCAGCTCGTATGGGTTGTTTTCTTGTGCAAGTCAAGAATCCAAGTACCGATACGCTTGCCAGCCAAGTGAAAACGGAGTGTTCCAATGATATCAAAAACGCCATTGCTCATCTTGAACTTGATGTGACGGAAAATCCCGTACTCGGCATCATGCTGTGCCTCCGGGTAAAAAATGGTGGAAAGACGGGGACCCATGTGATCCAGCCACGAAGAAACGATAAGCCAGTGGTCATGGTTGTCAGTGTTGGAATGGCACAGAATCTTAGGCATTTGCCGTTTATGCCTGCGGTTGTCAAGATTCTACAGGGGCTCCTCGAATCGCGTGCCAATTCAAAAGTACTCGACACTGAATTTGCTCATCTCGTGCTCGAAACTGCGGAATCTGATGACACTGTGATGTCTTCGGGAGATGAGTTGGGTGACGGACAGATGTGATGGAGAATGTGTGCTTTTTTTCGGGTCAGGTTCAAGGGTTTTTTCTTTTCATGGTTTTATTTAGATGGATAGTTGGTAGTTTATGTCAGGGCAACTTGGACATGAGCAAGTCATTGTTCTCAGGGTTTTCTTTTTAGAGTTCTTAAGATAGACCAGGTGTTAACCATGGCTTTATTGATTTATATTTTGATATCACATTCTAGTGCTATCACATTATCTACATTCATGTATAGGCTCCTTCAAGCACAAGTTTCTTTATGATGATATAATATATTTTCCCAGCATCTCATCAGGTATCATAATCCCTATCAACAACAACAACCGGGTATTCTCCGTCTTTGCGCCCCCCCCCTTACCTTCCCCAACTATATAAAACCTCCCAACACCCTAACAAGTCATAATATGAAGTAAAACTAACAAAAAAAAAAAAGAAAACATAAAAAAAGAATGGAGAGTAATAAAGCCGAGTAAGTCAAATAACGTTTTCCAAAAGAAAACACGAAAAGAAAATGGGAGAAAAAAACAAAACAAAAAGTTCAAAGATCCAAGGCACAACTCATTCCGCCCCCTCTTTATTCTTTCTCCTTAAAACCTTGTCTCTTCCCTTAGACGACTCTGTTGCATCGACCCAAACGACCCATATATGGCACTCTCCCGTCTCCGTGCATTAGAACTCTGCTCCTGCGGCACTCCCAACATCATCTCACTACCTGAACTCGCGCTCCCACTCCCACTCCCGCTGCCATGCCCATGACCATGGTGTGTCCCGTTGCCCTGCTCATACATATGACCGGGGACCGGATACGGTTGACCGGCCGGTGGTGGTGTCGGCGTGCCGCGAACGCTGTGGAGGTCTTGGAGCAAAGGCGGCGTTGGGGAGTTGCGAGTTTGTTCCAACAGGCGTTGCCGGTGGGGGGATGATGAAGCTGGGGAGGCACCCGAGGCTGTGGCTGGGCGCGGGGGCATGGGGTCAAAGGAGGGCCGGGAAGAGTTGACCGATGAAGAGTCTTCGGAGACGGGCGAGGGCAGTTCGTAGTGTTCGGGGTCAATGCCAAAAATGAGCTCATATTGCTGGAGGAACAGCGCAAACACCGGCGCCGGGATATTCAACGTTGGCGAGAAGACGATACCAACGTTGCGGACTGTCATTTTATTGACAGCGGCATTGTTGATGATGCGGATGAGGAAGGCAATAAGGTATTTGAGGAGGGTAGCATTGGCCTGAGGGAGGTGGTTAACAAGTTCGCCGAGCACAGCACACCTCTCCGCCATGGCAGGAATCTCCATAGCAGCTAGGAATTCCAGGTAAAGATCACGGGTGAGGATAGTCGTCGGGAGTTCGCGGAGGTAGAGCTTAAGGAGGGAGGCTATGGCATGAATGTCGTAGTATGTATCATCGGTGACAAGGTTGATATCACCTTCATTATTAAACCGCTCCTTGAGAGCCTTGATGACAACGCTGGAACCACTAAGACGGAAAATACCCTCTTCGCTCAGCGCACCATTGGCATCAAGGTACTGGATACAGCGGTATATCACACAAGGCAGAGGAACATTGATGTCCACAGGCCGGTTGTATCGCACCGCATCAGCCAAAGGAACACCAAAGATTTGTCTCACGGGACCATTATAACCAGACCCGTTAGTGTTGTTTTCAAACAGCGAGTCTTGGCCATCAGTCGACGACCGCGCCTTGGGTCCAAAGCCAAAGAAACTGCGCTTCCGCTGTTTCTTTTCATCCAACGACAACATACTGCTGGAAGCTGGTGGCATATGGCTCATGCGGTTCCCCCACGGAGTTGTGTCTGAAATCACGTGAGCATTGTGCGGACCTGAGATCGAGGGGACATTTTCTTTGGCGAGCGGTTCTTGGTCGCGCGGATTTTGCGGGAGACCGACCATCGTGTTGCGATGTGGATTGTGTGGATTGTGTGCGGGGACGTTGACCTGCCGGGTCGAGTCGTAGCTGACACCGATGAGTGTCTCCGAGTCGGCCTGTGCATGGGGCGCGGGTGGCTGTTGTTGCGTGGTGGAGCCCTTGGTTTGGTGCTTCTTCTTGGACGGCTTTGACTCTGACGAAGAAGACTTGGGCTTTGTAGTGCTATGCTCTCCAACGCTAGTGGACGGACGTTCACTATGCTTGTTTTCGTTCTCGTCGTAATCCACCCACTGAATAAGAGCCTTGACCCATTCATCACGCTCCTCGTCGTTCTCAGCACAGAGCACGTGTTTGAAAAAAGTAGTAGAGTCCTTCTTCTTGGGCTCCATAATCAAGAACGCGTGACGGTACTGATTATCGTCTTCGCTGGTACCCGGTGGCTGGCTCTCGTTCTGTGGGGCCTGTTTGCCGATCTGCGCATGCTGCAGCTTAATCGTACCGAGGTGGGCGCCACCAGGAGTCTCAAAGTACTTGAGTGTCGGGCCACCAAGAACAAAATATCTGGCCTTCCAACCACCAAAGTTTTTGCCCTTCTTCGTCAGGTATCCACTGCGAAGTGCCCGGCCACCGGCCGCCTCTTTGGTGGGAGCCTTGCCATTAGCTGCAGGCTGCCAGTTTTCATCAAAATTCGGTGGTAACGTGTGGGTGGAAAGGTACTTGCACAGCTCAACGGCTGTGGCACTATCAAATGGAATGTTCAAGACGTCCTCCCAATACTGATCAAGTGCAATGCGACGGGCATCAAGCTTGGCCGGTGAGTGTCCGCTAAACAGCGACCGGTCAGGCGTTCGGGCAGTAAACTGAGGAAACTGCTTCAGGCGCTGATCAAGCTTGGCTAGAGACATAGAGTCCTTCTCCACACGCCACAGCTCACCGCCGTCACTGCGAGAGACAATGGCCAAAGTAAAGACGGGATCCTCTTCAAGCTGCGTCAATGACATCAATGACGCGCGAGAAGGTTTCATCCGAGAAGACGCCACACGGATGCTGATTGAAGGCAAGGCATTTGGTGGGAGTAAAAGGTCAGGATACTCGTCCGTCTGGAAGCCCTTGAAAATCTTGCGCCGCTCTGTAGGGCTATCAGTTCCACGGCCAGGCGTCACGTACACTGTATCGGCAGTACGTTTAGTCTGCGCAGATATGGTAGTAGTAGCTATAGCTTCAACGGGGCCCTGAATAGATGTGTGTGGTGGAAGGGGAATAGCCTGACGAGGGGCACGAGGAGAAAGAGGTTGTTGGTTCACAGTCAGAGTTGAACCTGTAGGCTGAGACCTAACAGGATTGAGGCCGCCCGCAGCAAGACCATTGGGGCGAGGACTGGCTGGCAGACCAGGGCTATGCAATGGGACAGAATATTGGGCAGCTGCGAGAGAACGAGACGCATTACTAGTCTGTACCATGCCGTCCAAAGACGCGGGAACATGAGTACGACGCTGGCTAAGCCCTGTCGGAGAAGCATTACCAGGGGACATGGCGGGTACCGGAGTTCCGTCAATGATACTTTGTTGTGCCATCTCCGCCTGTTGCTTTTCCTTGATAGACCGGCTACGAGCTTCCATCTCTTTAATCACAGACTTTGTTCTCTCTCGGTCATCCTCCTCACGTGTACGTCTACGGCCACGCTTACTCGAAAGAATTTCGTCCACCTCAAGAATATCCTCATAGTCCGTATCCGTTTCGTCATCGTCAAGGGTATTTCGGCGATTGTTTGCTGGTGTAGGCGTCGGTGGCGTTTGACGCGGTGGTGAGGGAAATTGTCCTAGGCCTTGGTCGGGTTGTGGCGTGGCATATGTGATGCCCAATGAGGGAGGAGCCGGCGGTGGTTGCGATGGCGGCTGTGCAGGTGGCCCCGTGATAGTTGGTAAAGGAAGACCTCGTGAGGAGGGAAGTCCCAGTTGGATGTGAAGATCATGCGCCTCATCCGCCCGACGGCGCTCCCGCTGTGCCGCAAGCTCCTCGGCCTCAATGTTGAACTTGTCATATGCATGTTCTTCGGGCCTAGGCATAGCCTTTTCAGGATCCAGTATTTCGCTAACTCCGGTTGGCGGCGCGTTGTGCATGTGATCGGCGGGCGGCGTAATCGGGTAAGGGGCCATGGCCACTGGTGAATTACGGATATGGTCTGAATCCATGCCAGGCGAGTCTGGCGCCATGTTTCCGCGGACAGATATTGAAGGGATATCGACCGAATCTTCTGTATAGTGGTGTTTTGAAGAAGGACCCTTACCATCCTTGGAAGCCAACACTTCCTTGAGCTTCTTGCGATACTTTTCCTTGTCCTTGAGAGCACGTTCCAAATCCTTGTTCAAGCCAAGAATCATGGCTCTTTGCTTATCAACAAGACGCCATAGTTGAGAGTTTTGCTGACTTTGTGAGTTCTTGTCTTTGAGAAGGTACCGAATGACAGCTTCAGGGCTGCCCGCCGTCTGAATAAGGTTGTCGA
The DNA here is from genome assembly GCA_002018255.1 of Bretziella fagacearum. Taxonomy (NCBI): domain Eukaryota; kingdom Fungi; phylum Ascomycota; class Sordariomycetes; order Microascales; family Ceratocystidaceae; genus Bretziella; species Bretziella fagacearum. Next base: position 5,931 of record MKGJ01000529.1, on the reverse strand, counting down.
TGTCGCCAGGGCCGGCCGGCACCGGGTCAGAAGCACCAGACTTTGACTTTGCGGAGATGGCGGAGATGACGGAATCCATAGATGATTGGCGGGGAGTGTTACTAGGGCCAACTTCGCGGCCAGCCGGTGACCCGACTAGAGCAGCCGAAGCTGGCATGGGCGGCAGGTGATTTATGCCACCAAGGCCAGATGCGAGAGGGCTGAGATTTACGAAGAAGGACACGCTGCGGTCATTCAAAGAAGGCGCCTGAGGCGTTGGTCTAGAAAAGGGAGACGTAAATAGCAACAGTTAGTAAGAAGGGCTCAAGAATCGGGTGTCTTTCTGGTGCTTTCTCGTTGCAAGTTTGAGACGGGCGTTGGGGAAAAAAAAAAAAAAAAAAAAAAAAAAAAAAGAAAAAAGAAAGAAAAAAAGAAGAAAAAAAGGTTACTGATATCAAAGAACCGCGACATCATGCAAGCCAAGTATTTTAGGTGGGAAGTGTGTGTAGCAACTGCATGCCAGACGTCTGGGTGTGCACATGTGCGAATACAAGACAGGGGGACTCTGTTCTAGATTGCTCTGGCTTTTCTCTCTCATGGTCTTGGAATCTTGAAAAGGTTCTGCATGAGCAGAATCTGCAGTACGCAGTGAGTGTGTTTGATACTTGCAGCAAGTTTCGAGCAACATTATTCAATGTTTCCATAACCCAAAAGTCTTCGCGCTCGTCCGCCACTTTTTTTCTTTTTTTTCCATGTTACGGTGTGTCAGAAAGGAATCATGGAATGCAAGTGCTCACCTCAAGTTATTGGAGCGGTCGGGTGATGTTTCGGGAGATGTATCGCAATAAAAGGTCGCTGGATGATTGGCACAAGGTATGGAAGAGCTTTCAGATCGTAGTGAATCACTGTGTCTTTCAACTGCAGAGATAGGCGGGAAGATGGCGCTGTGCGGAGCGGCGGCACCGGTTGGCAGGTTCGGGTGGCCAGATGCTGGTCCGAAACCAAAGGTGGGCAAACTGATATTGGTAGAAAGCTGGAGAGGCGCTGTACGAGGGCTGTTGTCGCGATTGTTGGGGGTTCTAGTGGTGGTGACGGAGGAAGCCGATGTGCTCGTATGGAGTGGACTAGAAATAGGATTGCTAGAAACGCTGCAATGCGTAGTAAGAAGCACACGATAAGGTTGTTTGTTAGTCGGGGCCTGTTTCTTATGCTGTCATAGTCATAAACTATGGGTTCATTATTTTGGTGTATGAGGAAAAGGGAAAGGAAAAAAAAAAAATTTGGGGAAAAAAGAAGAAGAATGTATGTAATACAACAAGTAGAGGAANAAACTATGGGTTCATTATTTTGGTGTATGAGGAAAAGGGAAAGAAAAAAAAAAAAATTTGGGGAAAAAAGAAGAAGAATGTATGTAATACAACAAGTAGAGGAAAGAATGAAGAAAACGGAACGAGACAAATAAGAGCCAACGCTCTATTCAGTCAAAAGGAACGGAGAACAGACACCAGAAATCAGAACTGAAGAGGGGAAGCCAACGCCTGGACTTGGACTGTGTGCAAGCATTACAAGCATAGCAAGCATGAAGAATAAGTGAAAGTGAAAACAATACCAGGAAGGCTAAACAGAAACGAGAAACCAAAGAAAAAGCACCAAGGCCAATGAGCTAGAAACGGAAACGAGAGCAGGGGCCTGTGGTACTCAGACATAGAGAAAGCCAGATCAAGGCCGAGCTCAGTCCGGGGGGGCAGGAGTTGTTGTGCTTTTTTGGCGTCTTGGCGTCTAGCTAGTAGTAGTAGTCTCTTTCTTATAGTAATAATGAACAGCTTACAAAGTGCTGTTGCAATAGGAGTTGCAGCGCAGGGTTGCAGAGGTGGATGAGATGAGTATAAAGGGATATATATGTGTATGTTAAAAGAAAAAAAAAATAAAGAGATGGGAAAAGGCATGGAGATTCGTTCTGAGGTCAATGCTCACAAAGGAGATTAGATTCAAAATCCCTTCTGGCAACTCCACACAACGTGGGCACATTCAAGATAAATGAGAATTATAGTCCTGACACTCTCCTTATGCACACGCTTGTCTCTCATTCCTCAGCTCCGAGATGCGGATACACCATGAATGGATTGCCCACAATGATTTCCCCTCTTGCGAGAGCTGGAGATGGGCGACAGAGAGAAAGAAGGAGGGGAACGCGAGATGATGGTGAGGGGCACACACACACACACACACACACACACACACACACACATCAGTCACCAGACGCCACAAACTTGAACCACAACGACGAAAAGATATGAGAATGCCATGCTGTACCAGGGTGTGCAGTGATATGTAGGCCCAGATACGTGGTACAGATGAGGCACAGAGACAACGGGATGAAGCCGGTCGTGTGACGACATGCAAGCTCTTTTGTGGCTCGCGAGTCCTCCTCACTAGAGGACGTTCGGTACTTTGCTCCATGAGAGAGAGAGGCCTTGACGGACAGTCAAGAAGCTTCCATGTTTGCGAACAAAACGGGATAGATTTGAAATTCACATACGTCGAACTATGTCAATATGCTCACTGAGATTACAATGAAATTTTTGTAAAAAATCATATATCATGAAACTGCATAGGTAAATGTTGAGTAAGCTCAAGCAGCCGCCGGTGCCCTCTTTATCTGTGTTGAGTTGTGGTTCCACTGGGTTGAGTTGCAATGTTTACTAGAGAAGCTCAGGTATATGCAAAGTATAATGCATGTAACCGGATTACTCGCGGTTAAACAAGCAAAAAGCATAGTTGGATATGGGGAAGGGGGAGCCAACGCAAGGATGTATCGAGTCTGCACATGGAAATACGAAGTAACAAGGCCGCAACTAGACCATTTTTCACAATGGTTGCAAACTAGGACGGACCAAGTACCACTTGGAACATGTTGATATGCCTCAGATGCAAGCTCGTAGCGTCTCGTGGGCGAGGGAAGTTAATGTCCCGTCATCGTAGTGTGTTACCAAAATCAATCCTACACTGGTCAACTAGACCAAATTGATCAATTGACCAAAAAATCCGACCTCGTGGCCATCCCTCTCAAGTATAGCTTATGGAAGTCTGAGATTTTGATATTGGCTGGATAGAGTTAGTCTCCGGGTGCCGTGGCCGTGCACTCGCAGGGAGAGGGGGGGGGGGTCATTGGCAGGGAATATGCAACGGATAGCAGTCTTATCTACCTATCCATGGCATACAGTGAATATGTGTGTGGCCTGCAGATAACTGATCAGGACATGGACCTAGCCCATGAGCCCAAAACACGGCCAACGCGCCAAAAGCAACCAAGAACAGCAAAACCAGCTGATCAAACAGTAGCAAGCTAGAGCAAAACCCAACAGCAACGAGAGGAGAATATACAAAAATGCAAGATAATAAGCCGGAGGGGGAAGGGTTTCCAGAGATTCCACCGAATCAAAAGAAGGAAAAAGAAGGAAAAAAAAAAAAAAACAGCAAGAAATAGAAAAGGGAAAGATTACATACCCAGAGTTTAAAAACGAGGAAGCCCTAGCACCTATCCCCGTGCCCTTTGATGCCGGGGGTATCGCCCATGATGGGCCCTGATGAGGAGCCACGGCCACGGCAGAGTCCTCCCTAGGCAGGAGTTGGCCGTTGCGTGGTTGCGGAGGGTGCTGCGGCGGATATGGCTGGCCTTGAGACAAGAGTGGTTCGTAGGATCCTTGCTGGAAATTAGGCGTGATGAACTGTGGCGGTTGATTCGGATTCTGCAGACCAAAGTGATGGCTAAAGTGCCGACGTCCTGGTGATGCAGGCGTAAGCGGAGAAGCAGTTGATGTTGGAGACACTGGGGATGACGGGATGATGTTGGCGTAGGTGTTGACTACGGGAGGCGCGTAAAGAGAGTGTGATCGTGGTGGAAACGATGCCTGCTGATTTTGGATCAGCCCCTGTTGTTGTTGTTGTTGTTGTTGTGGTTGTGGTTGTGGCGGCGGCGGTGGCGGATGTTCAGCATGCGAATGTAACGAGGACACGGGAATTGAGATTACGGGAGTGCTCCGTGAGTGATGTAGAGTCCGTTGTTGGCTTTGAAGTGGCGGAGGCGGATGGCACGAATCCGAGGGCAGTTGCAGATTTTTTGAAGAGGACAGACCCTGAAACTGGGACTGTGCAGCGGTTGCGGACGGCGGGGGCGAGTATGGAAGATGTTGTTTCTTTTGACCCGGGGAAGGTCCTTGCTGGTCAAAATGTGGGTGATATGGCAGTGGTTGATGTTGTTGGTGTAGCTGGTCAAATGTAGTAAAGCGGCGAGCATCCAGTTGTTTCAATTGGCGATGGTGCTCTGGGAGAGGTGCCGCACTTGAGCGATGAGAGAGTTGGGACATTGCGACAGGAAAAGACAAGAAAGGGCGTCTCCAAAGGAGTAGTTCCGCCCCTTTTTTTTTTTTTCTTACCAAGTATTCCCACGAGAAGCGCTTTCGCAGAGACGTATAAACTCTTTTGGACGCTACTGCTTTGAATAGGGTCGGTAGTTTAAACTCGGGAATGGGCAAGTTTGAAAATTGGCTACTTGACTACTTTCCCAGTCGCAACTAGTCCCAAAATGAACGTTGGTGTCGTCGGGTAGGTTTTCGTGTTCCTGAAAAAAGCTAGGATTGGAATACATACAACTGCATAACATAAAAAGAGCAGGCGTACCAAGATTGCACGTGAAATTGATGACAGCGGTACAGCTGCTGAGGGTATTGTAGAGAGATGGGTTTATATGGTGTGTGGTGGTGGGTGTTGGTATGTTGGCCATGAATATGTGATTGTCGTCCAAGGGGTTCCCAAAAGACAAAGACTTGGCCGTTGTAGGTAGGGATCAGGAACCGGCAAATAGATGTGATGGATGGTTTGCGAAGGTTGCAGTAGGGGTTAGTAATTAATAGGTAAGGAATGAAACGAAACAACCGGCACAAGCGTCAGACAGAGAGCATCGGGGGGTTGGCAAGATGATGTGATTGACAGAATCGAAGGCGGGTTCAATAGCGATGCTGGTTGTTTGAGATGGTTGGTGATTAGAGAACAAGTCCCCCCGAAGGCAGATAGACTGCAAGTGATGTATGAACCGTCACGAGGGATGAAGAAGAAAGATATGATGAATAGAAGTAAGAAGCACAAAGTTAACGATGAAAAGAAAATGACGATTTATCAGAAGATGAAACCAAAAAAAAAAAATTACAATAATTGAATGGAAGACGATGCAATAATGAGGAAACGAATGATTTACAAGGAGAAAGGAAAAAGAAAGAAAGAAAAAGAAAGAAGGAAAAAGAAAGAGAGGATTATGAATTTCGCAAAATTAAAAGTTGTGCGCGGAAAAAAACTGTGAGAAACGGCAAGAACCAACGGAATATCACCGGAACACTAATCAAGAAAGAGCAGATCTAAACGAGAGAGCACCTTCCCATATCATACCAAAAAGAAGAAGAACAAGGCAGGAAGGAGGGTTTAAGCTTTGGTCATCGACTTTGAAGTTATGTTGGACTAACGACTACAGAGAGGGGGAAAGATGTGATGGGCAGTAACTTGCTTAAATCAGCTTGCATTACACGAACTGCAAAGTCCTTTTGTGATTGACGGTAGTGAGAGAGAGAGATGGAGAGAGATAGAGAGAGAGATAGATGGAGAGAGAGCAAAGCAAGTGCCTTTGTCGTCAGTTGACAAACCACCCACCATTCTTTTTGTCTGGAACATCCACGACAAGTATCTGCTGGTACCTACTTACTTGAATACTCAGGCTCTGATCTACCATCTCTTTCCCTTGAGGCCCTTCGTCAACTTGACTTGGTATTATGGTTCCAAAGATATACAGGTTAATGATGATTTGATAGGGGTGACAGGGGCATAATTTGGCATATGCATGAGGAATGCAGCATAAGGATTGGATGGGATGAGATGGAATATGGAGGGGAGGGGGGGGGAGGG
>MKGJ01000525.1:362-16432 GCA_002018255.1 Bretziella fagacearum | reverse complement strand
CCCTAACCCTAACCCTAACCCTAACCGGCATAGTGGTGTTATCCCTTGCCTGACACTATATAGAAACCTCTTAGCGGTTGCTTTCCTCTCACAGTTAGAACTTAGCCTTTTATAAATTATGACTATTATATTCCTATATTTCCTAACAATCAAGTTGGCTTACAATTATCTCAAAGTAGATAACTCTAATAAATGTTTCTTACTATACAGTAAATACCAAACTATACTAAGCTAATATTATGACTATATGGTGCAACAAATGTTGCCCAATCATTAAGGCATTGCACTTTGAGTCTACCTATTTCTGCTCTATTTTTTGTATTCTTTGATGCTTGAAACTCTCTTCCAATCCAAATCTTCTCAATAACATGTCTTGTTCTCATGACATTTGAAAGTGATCCATTCAGTTGATCTAGTGCATATAAAATGAATGCCCTTGCATGTTTGGGGATATCATCATTGGTGCACATATCTTGCACTGCCCACTGCAGCTCTTCCTGTGGATCAAGTTGGCAAGCAGCCATGAATAGTGGCCAAGTTAGACCAGTGCAAACACCAGCTTGGAGCAGAACAAATACAAGCCGAAGAATCTGTTGTACTCCCTCCTGAATACAGGCTGAGCTAGGCGTTGTATCATCAAGTGCAGAGTAGAGATATAGTTGAACTGTGAGTCGTTTGAGCTCAATTCCCGCCCTCATAACATCGTCCAGGTCATCACTTTCATTGGCTGGATGTTGTAGTGCTAGCCCAAGCCTGAGGCGCTCACGCCGTAACTCTTCCATTTCTTCATCACCCAGATTGTCACGACCACGATATTTCCAGCTAAGCTCAGTAATGACACTCACAATGCTGACTGTACGTGGCGAGCATCCCATCCAGATATCCAACTCATCCTCCTGTGTACTCCAGAAATCATTGCCAAATATTGGCTCTTCACCACAAGCAGTCCTGCCCATGACATCACAGAAGGCAAAATAGCGTTCCACAAATTTTAAAATCGCAGTTGTGGAACAAGAGGAGACTTGTTGCCGGGAACTGTCTGCAATTTGGCGACGGCGAAGGCGAATAAGATCTCTGGCCCCGCGCAAATGAACTACCCACTTGCTATCGCAATCTTGTGTGACTTCGAATTGACACAGGAGCATCATCAGGACAAGAGCTTCCGTGTTCAGTGCAATTTCCAGTTGTGAATTTGACTGTAATGACAATCGTAATGATCTTGTGGCTTGTGTAGCATATGCGAGGGCTATTGCTTGGAACTTGGGTTCAAACCGTGCACGATGAGACGCAGCGATTCCAAGCATGGCATCAAGAATAGCAGGCGATGATGATGATGACGCGAGAGGAAACAATAGTGAGGCAAAGGGCGATTGCTGGTTTGGATATGGGATCGACAATGGACAAACCCGGTTCAGGTAGTAAGATAATAAATGATTTTCGCACTCTTGTCCAAAGAGAGATGGAAGCTGCCAATGAGGGCCTGCAAGCTGAAAGGCGAGAATGGCTGGGTCAATCTGGCTCGGCAATACTGGCTGCTGGAATGCCAATGATGGACACGGTGGCCGTTCTTCATCGCCGCAGATATCGTCTGTGAAGACGTTGAGGAAGCCATATGGACGTGCTAGAGTCTTGACAAAATATGAGTTGTCACTCAATGCGGGAGCTTGTGTCTTTCTTTTGCCATTCTTGGACCACACTCCGGCTCGGCCAAATGCTTTACCAACATAGTCTGCCTCCCATTTCAACAGAACACCAAAGCAACAGTCCATGTGTCCTCGGGCGACACAAGACCCGCATCTTGGCCGGGATTCGTCACATCGGATTTTGTGTGAGCGGCATCTAGTACACCCACGGTGCGAGCGACGTCTAAGAGTCTTTGTTGAGGATGAAGCTGCTTGTGCGCGTGGCATAGTCAAAGATCTAAGAGAATCTGGCTGGCTTTGACTGTATGATAACTTCAACAGAATCCACTTTCGTAGATACGGTTTTCAAGCAATAATGTGTTTTTGCAACGCAATAAATAGGAAGCGACAACTGTTAACTGTTATCTAGGCCTTACAAGTTATTTCTCTGCATTGCTGTCCACGTGATAGATTGGAGGTCGCTTTGGCAAATGACACAGACAGCCCTGTCTTGTACCTAACCCTAGGCATATTATGCAATGATTGGTGAGATAAGAATAATCTTTTTTATTATTCAAACGCTTTACACGTCTTTTAACTGAATATATTAGGCTAAATAACAACCATCATGATGTTCTCTTTTATATGTCTATGTTATATAGTAGGGAGGGAGGGAGTTACATATCTCAGCATGATTACAAGATGATTGGATGTGGTAATAAAAGCACAAATTTTTTTTTAAAAACCTCCAAAAAGCTATTATGAAACCACTCATTAAAAAACATGATGAACTCTTCTTTTCTTTCCTCCCCTTTTTTTTCTCAGTGTCCTTCATCACCATTCAACTCCATGTGGAAGGGCCAAACTTGCCACTATCAGGCATTGCCTTCCATGGCGTTCCCATGCCATCTGCTGTAGTGCCCTGAACATTATTTCCCCACCAACTTACGCTTACACCAGGTAGCACTAGTACAAAAAAGATAACAATGGCTGAGACAGCAAGGCCCGAGTCAAGGGCAGCTGACAAGACATAATTGTACTTGCCCCACCAGTGCGGCCACTTGCCCTTGATGTACTTGTTGAACACAAAAGATACAACAAAAGCCGAGGTATAGTTGATACCAGTGGCAGGAGGCACGTTTCCAGTGCCTGCGAAGAAGAGTGGCCAGTGGAGGTTCTGGAGAAGCTTGTTCTGAGGGTAACGTTTCTTAAGGAAGAAGGTGGCAATTGGAAGTAAGGCACCGATCCAGAAAAGGTGCAAAAGACCAGAGTAAACCTTTCCAACACTGTACAGACGGGCTGGGCCAATAGCACCCCAGATAATTGACGAAGAGAAGTTGACACGACCCTGGGGGCAAGTGTAGCCATTGGGCTGATCTGAGCCACAGATACCATCGACGTGGTTAAGCATCCATAGCAGGACGCCATTCTGAGTGAGAGACCCAAGAATGCAAGCGAGTAACTGGGCAGTAAATAGAGTCCGAGGAGGAATCTTCATGTAAAGACCAAGCTTCATGTCTGCGGCATAGATCATAGCTTGACTCAAGCCAGTGTAAGCATAGAACTTGAAGATAAGCATGACAATGGGCTTTCCAGGAATGAGATAGCCAGAAATGATCTCGCCAAGCACCGTAAGGACATTACTATTCAAGTTGGCGACGGCGTAAACACTACCAGTGGGGACCAAGTAAACCAACGCAAGACCAAAGGTCAAAAAGACACCCCAAACTGGCATCTGGGTGTGCCAAACTTCCTGGACAAGGATGGCAATGGCAAGAACAATACCAGTGAGAATAGCATACCACCACCATGGAACGACAGAGTACTGGCCCAAGAGTCTTGTATGGACATCCTTCTTTCTCTGGGGTGAGAAGGCACCCAGAATCTCTTTCCAGTAGTTGATGAAGACATATGTGGGAACACTAGTCATGACAGCAAAGGAGATGCCATAGCTGAGAGCAAAGGTAACCGGCATGAAGATGGGTGAGTATTCATGGTAAGCATCAGCAAGAAAGTTACCATTGGCGTCAACAATACGGGATGCATTGTACATGGCACCAGTGTTGTCGTAGGTGTCTCCACCAGAAAAGGGCATGTATGCAGTGTACCACGTGTTAGTGTAGTAGAGTATGGGGCAGACGAGAGCAAAGCACAGGAGCCAGCCAGCAAACACGTTGGCCTGAGCCCAGAAGGGCACGATAAGGGGTGATCCATTGTACGCAATCTGTGACCAGTCAAAGGTAGTCGGAAGGTAGGCCAGACCAGTAGACATGCCAAAGAGGTTGTTGACAATGACGTTGTCTATAATGATTTAACCGATTAGTAACCACAGGAGATGCTAGTAGTATCCTGTATCCTGATATAAAAATGGTAACTTACTTGGAGAAGCCCAGCAGATAAAGGCAAACGTGCTGAGACCAGTGAACAGGAAGCCAGGAAGCCAGTACTACATGGTCCATGTTAGTTGAATACTACTAGTAATAAAAACATACACACACACACACACACACACACACACACACACACAAACAAAAGTTGGGATTAGCAATACACACCCAAAGGAAACTTGTCAGGAATACCATGATGAAGAAGCGGTACCTGGAAATAGTCCAGCCATCAGCTAAAGGGTTGGCTCGGCTATGCAGAGTCTGGAACAGTGCAGCATTGGCTAGGGTCGAGGGCCAAATCATGTTTGGAGGCTCCACGATGAAACGGTAAGCCAGGCCAGCCAGGCCCAGACCAAACATTTGCATGGAAAGAGCCAACAGGATTTGGTAGCCAACAGGCGTCTCACGGTTATAGAAAACCTCGGCCTTTTGGGCCTGGATGATGGCGGTAGCCCAGCTGGGACCAAACGACAAATTAGACATAATGGTCACAAGAGCATGTTCCTTGATGTTGAACTTGTGGTCAGGGTTCAGCCGACAAGTCCGGCCAAAGATCCGAACCGAACATATAGGCAGGATCTTGGCGAGGAAGCAACCAATGGGGAAGGAAATCAGCTGAGAGACGAGCGAGGAAATGGTTACACCAGGGTAACGCATGGAGAAGAACTGGTTGACGCCGGTTCCGAGCATAGTAAAGATGATTCCGAGGAACCACGCACGGAACGTGTTGACTGGAACCAAAGTGTCGTCTGTATTCGGGACGTTGGCACGAACTTCGGGATACGGGCTGTTGTCAGACTCAATCGTGTAAACCTCCTCGATCTCACCAATAGCCACAGCCATGGCCTTGTCGGGAGACTCGACATCCATTTCGTGAAGTGCCTTTTCATTATCAATTCCTCCATTAGTCATCCTGTCCGTCTTGTCCAGCGACGAAGACTGAGTTGCCGACATTTCAAAGAGGACGCCACGCCACCAAGGGGCAGCAAAAGGACAGAAAGTAAAGCAAAGGGGTGACCGAGAACGAAGGAAAATAAATCGACGCCGTTCCGAGGTTGGACACTCGTCTTGTATATGAAGGGACAAAGCTGCAAACGTTACAAGTCAATGATCCTATACTACTATCCTCTTGTTCATCTACAAAGAGTCCCATCCCCCTCTCTTTATACAAGTCCGTATCGCCAATTCTTTAGCCCCATCTATTGCAGCTATAGCTATCATCATTTTCATCCCACCCTTCTTCCTCGTCGCCGCAACACCCCCCAAAGCAACCAAACTTCACCGGCGTCGACTAGGCGCGTTACTGCCCCAGATTCGGCGCTTTGCCTCCATGCATATGCCTGGTTTGGACCTTGTATATCTTATCACTGCTTTGAAAGGCCACAGGGTCCAGGGTTCCAGATATCGCCCAGTCCATCAAGTGTCTGCTTGCCAATTGCTCCAATCACATTGTTACCTTGGCCTTTTCCATTACGAAATAGCCTGAGCTTTTGATATGAGATGCAATTTCACAGGGAAGGTCCAAGACTGACCAGGAGGGGTTTGTCCCACAATCTATAGCCAACCAACCACGGGCGAGAGAGATTGTGATAAGCAAAGGGGAAAAAAGCTTGATAACGCCGCAAGTTGCATCTTACCCAACAAAACAAAGTCATTGTTATGTGGCCACCAAAATATCTTCTCTAGGGATTCACAGAATCCGGGAGTTGAGAGGGCTTAACTAGTCTTGGCTTTATTGAATCCTCCAAACGAGTGACTGCTATCACTATCTTTGATTTCATGTACTACGCGGACAAACGCGGACAAACGCGGGGTGACTTGCAAAAGGGAAGGTCGAGCCAGAGACAAGTCACCCGATGATCATAGTCCTTGTAAGAAGATGGGATTCCTATCACGGTCTGGCTTTATAATCTAGCAAATCACCCTCAGGTTGTGGTTCGTCGATAGTATTCAGCTTTCATCCGACCCTCTAGTCCTTTCTCACAATAAATCATCAACCAAGAGTGGCCTCTCTCTCCCTCTCTCCCTCAATATTCGCGCTTCACCATGGCTCCGCCTTCCCCGCCAGCTCAAGATGCGTCCATCTTGATCATTGGATCGTGAGTTCATTTTTTTTTTTTTCAGTTTCCCACCTTTTCTCGGCTCTCCTCACTGACCCCCCGCATTCTCCAGAGGAACCTTTGGCATCAGCACGGCCCATCACCTTGCCAAGCGCGGCTATACCAATATCACTTGCATTGACCGCAACCTCTGTCCCAGCATCGACTCGGCAGGCTATGACTTGAACAAGATCATCCGTACAGAGTATGACGATGCCTTGTACACTGAGATGGCCCTTGAGGCCTTACAAAAGTGGCGTGAACCTGGTTTTGATGGCATCTTCCATGAAACTGTAAGCCATCCTTCATCACACTAAAATCCCCTTCCCCCCCATGAGAAGTATCCTAACCAAGCCTCCTCAGGGCCGTCTCCTCACCACCAATGGCGACAAAGTGGTCACCCAACACCTTCGTCAATCTTACGACAACCTGGTGAAACTTGGTCAAGCAGATAAAGTCAAATTTGTCTCTGGTCGTGCCGAAATCTCCGCCGTTGTCCCTCAATTATCCAACGCCGTCGGTATCGATGGATGGAAGGGCCTCTTCAATGCTCAAGGAGGCTGGGCGCACGCCAAGAAGGCGCTCGAAAAATGGGGTGCTGCATGTTCCTTGATGGGCGTGAGCTTCATCTCGGGCCCGAGAGGGACAATGGTTGGACTAGAGGTCAACGGCAAAGGAGAGCTGGTGGGAATCAAAACCAAATCTGGTCATGTTCTCAAGGCTGACCGGTATATCCTAAGTGCCGGAGCAGCCAGTCCAGAGCTTTTGCCCGAGTTGGCCCCCGAGCTCTGGTCTAAATGCTGGACGGTAGGGCACATTGAGTTGACTGATGAAGAAATCGCCCAATGGAAGGGTGTTCCAGTGATTGATCACTTTGAGCTTGGCTTTGCTTTTGAGCCCGATCCGGAAACCAGTAAGACAATCGACTTTTGCCATTCAACTTGTGTTGACTATGTACAACACAAACATACCTAATTATACTAACAACCCAAATCAAGGACGCATCAAGATTTGTGACAACTGTCCTGGGTATCAAAACTGTACTGCAATCTACACAGATGCCTCGGGCAAGAAAACATCCTACTCTGTCCCGCGTTATGCATCCATTCATCCCACCGACGGCATTCCAGAGGAAGCTGCTCGTGGAATTCGCGCCTACATCGACGCTGTCATGCCTCAGTTTGCCGGCCGTCCCTTGGTTGATACCAAGGTCTGCTGGTGTACAGATTCCCCGGACGCTCACTTTCTAATCGACAACCATCCCAAGTTCCCCGAGCTTCTTCTGGCTACGGGAGATTCAGGACATGCATTCAAGATGTTCCCAATCATTGGAAGTTACATTGGAGATGCCTTGGAAGGAAAAGAGAGGGGACTGAAAAAGGACTGGAAGCTAGGGAACCGTAAGAGTAAGCAGGTTTCTATGCGACCTGACACTGAGATCAAGGACCTTTGTGATGTACTAAGTGTACGGGAGCTAGAAGAAGGTCTCAGCAAACGGTAAAATAAAAAATAAAAAATAAAAAATAAAAAAATTGTCACAATACATCATGTCACCGACTTGGTGAATAGTCACTCTCGTTTCCTGCTACCGGAATAGCTACATTGCCAAATGTATATACATGTCAAGAAGTGAACCATGGTGGCAAGCGAATACTTGCTGACCGCTTCAATAGATATGCCGCCGACCAACAACAACAATATCGATGGCACGTCAAGGAAAACGCCCCTCTCCAATGCGATTTTCTTTATATTATACGGCTTGTTGAACGTTGATGATACTTTTTACGTATAATTCTTCCTACTTGTCTCCTTGCCTAATAAATCAGGGGTACAAAATAACCCTGTGTTTGACAAACCCTACGGTTGGTTACTCCCCTTGTCAGCTTTGGATTGGCAAGTGTCATATGTTGCATAACAAGGCCACCAACCAACTGTGATGATATAAACAACCCCAAAAATATATATCAATCAGTATGTCATTTCCGATGATCATGATATTCCCTCCCCCCCCTGGCTTCTACTTGTCCTAGAACAGTTTCGGAGCCAAATAGAGGAGGTGAATTTCACGACTCCTTTTTTCTTTGGTTTTTCTGCCGGAATCCTAGACACTCTAAGCAAATTCTATAACCCCCCCCTTTAACAAACACTTGTACTTACTTGTTATTAAGTGGTGTTGTGTGTGTGTGTGTGTGTGTGTGTGTGTGCGCGCGCGTATATTGTATTGCACTGTACTGTTCTTGTGTCATGTGCTTTGTGCTATGCTGAATTTTTTTTTTTTTCGACACAACTCTACAACACATCTTACTTTTCCTTTTTGTCAGAAGAAAACCCAACTTAAGCCCAACTCAACCCCAACCCCAACCCCAACCCCAAAAAACAAATTTAAATGAAGGAAAAACAAAAACAAGCGTATCTCCTTCCACTTCAGTGGGTAATCTTAGGTTTGATTTTGCTCTGCTTTGCCTCGCTTTGACTTTGTTTACAGGCCTGATTCTTCAATATCGAGGCGTTTGCTTTTTTTTCTTCTTTTTTTTTCTTTCTTGGCTGATCCATTGTTTCCGCGAAAATACAAACAACAAACCTTTTTTTTTTTTTTTGTGCTCTTGCTTTTGCTCTTTGCTTTGCTCCTAGACTATACCTATACCCTCTCACCCCCCCCCGATATTTCGAACTCCTGTCGCCAGCTAGCCTGTGATTAATTCCAGACTACAAGTAACAGATTACCTTTTTTTCTTTTTGTTTTTCGGGTTCGGATATCCCAAATTTATCAATTCCCCCCTCCCCCCCCCCATATTCTGCTTCCTTGATTCGAGACTCACGTCTCATCAACGATTGCTCCATTTGCCATCCGGAGCATACTGCACTCACGACTTCACGACCGAAACTACTATAAACTACTCGCGATAGTCATCTCCGACTGGCTTGACCAAGTTATCACAGCTCTTTTTCCTAGACCGGTTATCCACCAACAGACTAGACTTCTTAAACCAACGCCTGCTCACTGTCGTAATCCAAGACGCAGCTCTAGGGACTGTCCATTTACTACTTCCCTTTCGACACACACAAACTGACTTTCCTACACATTATCCGACAATACCCACACATAGCACACACAACTACCGAATACCGAGCTGTTTTCTCTCCTTATCACCCACACGCGGAACAATCAGACATCCAACCAATCACCCGCCGTTCTCGAAAAACACTTTCCTTGATAAATTTTTTTTTTAATTTTTCTGATATCGGACAGCCGAGTTAGCCTCGCATATACAATTCCAAGCCCGCATTCTCTCACCGTCTGCATCGACTCCCTTCCGCCTTAAACTTCTCTCTACACAATGGCGGGCCGTATGGTGCTGTATAAACTGGTGGTGCTGGGTGATGGTGGTGTTGGCAAGACAGCCCTGACTATCCAATTGTGCTTGCAACACTTTGTCGAGACGGTGAGTAACTAGCAATGAATGTGATATACATGTACATACATACCCACCCACCGAATAGATAATCGTCATGACATCGATTACAGCTATTACCCACCGGCTTGGCTTATTCGTATGGAAACAAGAGCTCTTCAGCTATAGACGTTCCCTACTAACTTCTCGCCTTCTTCCTTTTCAGTACGATCCCACTATCGAAGACTCCTACCGCAAGCAAGTCGTCATTGACGGCCAGCCGTGTATGCTCGAGGTTTTAGACACTGCCGGCCAAGAGGAGTACACAGCGTTGCGTGACCAATGGATCCGTGATGGTGAGGGTTTTGTACTCGTCTACAGCATCTCCTCTCGCTCGTCCTTTACACGTATCCGCAAATTCCACCACCAGATCCAGAGAGTCAAGGAGTCGTGCTCTGCATCGCCTTCATACCCTGCGTCGCCTGTCGCCGCCGCTAACCCAAACCTTCCCGTTCCCGTCATGCTTGTTGGCAATAAGAGCGACCGCGTGACCGAGCGCGAAGTTTCTACTCAGGAGGGCCACGCCTTGGCTCGCGAGCTGGGCTGTGATTTTGTCGAGGCCTCGGCTAAGAACTGCGTCAATGTCGAAAAGGCCTTTTACGATGTCGTTCGCAAGCTTCGCGATCAGCGCCAGCAGGCGCAGCGGCCGCCCCAGCCGACCCCCGGCCGCCAGAGCACCGCCAAATCCCACCGTACAACGCCAGGCGGCCCCGCTCCTGATGCTAATAACCGTTACTACCGCCCCAAGCACCGCTGTGTCGTGTTATAAATTTTGACACACAGCTGGCTGCTCTCTTGGAGATAGTTATGAGTGGTCTGTGGCCGATTCTCTTTGCTATATCGTCCTTGATTCGTTGCTTATCCCAAATCAAAATCCTCCATTTGTTGGGCGTGCCTAGATCTCTTCCGGTGTTTCTATTTCTTGGCTTTCACATTATCAAATATCTTTTCTTTTCTTTTTCTTTTTCTTTTGTTCATTTGACTCTATGGCATACCCTCTGTTTATTTCCCTTGTCTATTTCCCCCCCCCCTTGATTCCTTACCCCCTCTGCCCTGTTTCTTGTTTCTTCTATACCTCGCTCTCATTTGCAACTTTACATTTTGGGGGGGTTTTTTTTTTATTTCTGTTATTTTCTTCTTGTTCTTCTTCTCCTTACATATCTTCCTGGAATTTGTTGATACCGACACCTGTAGCTTTGAGATGTCTACTTCCCTCTCTTCCATTCTATTCTCTTCCCCTCCTTGCTTCGTGTGACTTGACTCTCATCAGAGAAATGAAACCAATATGATTTTGACGCCAAAATCCTTTCTCAACAATATATATATATATACCCCTCATGTCTCTTTTGCTTCCACAATCTTCCTGCTATATTTGTTTTCCGTCTCGGGGAATTTAGCTTGTTCGTCACTTGAGCTTATTCACGTACGCCAGAGTCCTCCCACTACCCGATCCTAATGTACCACTACTACTGCTACTACTACCACTACTACTACTACTACTAGGCCACAGCTATCTTCTTTTTATCTAAATGTATTCCGCAAACATGCTGAATCCAATTCTCTGTTCTATATCTACAGTTCTGTAGCTCCTTAAATACTACATATAGTATATCTAAATATATAAATATGGACTCAACATGCGTTTACCAACCCCCTAATAATTACCGACATATGAAAAAACCCAGTAGAAAGGATCCTTAGCAAGTTTACTATATGGCCTGGCTGAACTCCACCACTTTCCGTTCATTAACTACCCAATTCCTGACTCCTCGGCCTTTTCGGTAACAACATGACTTTTCGCATAAGAACTTACTCAGAATCCCCAGCCCGAGCTTTTTTTTCCCTCTTATTGATCTACTGCATAAACTTCGATGCGATCTTCAAAAGCCCCTTTTTTACTAGTAAGAGTCTACCTATGACAACCACTCCTGTCTGCTCTCTTGGAATAGAGGTGATGATACAGCAGCCTAACGTCATCAACAAGCTTATTACGATATAATCATTGTGACTTTTCCATGTCAACATCAGTGTCGACTTTTGGGTAGTGAGTGCCCCTTTGGTCACATGAGGGAGTGCCTTTCCAAGTTAGCCTCATCTCGATGAATGTTAGCACTGCATCGATCGCCTGCATAGTAATGGTCTCCAGAACTACGTCCGCATGGCGGTTGAGGGCTGCGGTTGTACAAGCTCGGTGGGATAGCCACCGGCTCCTTTTGGGGGCGTGAAACTAGGAATCGAGCTATGGCCAGTGCCACTTGAAATATGATTCCCCCTTGACTATCACGTAATAGACATTGCTTATTGCTAAGATCAATCAACGCAGTCATAACATACAAACATTGCATCAAGTGCTTATCTATCCATAATCTTTTCAGAGTGGTTTCTCTGGCGATAATGAGCATGTGGATTAACTTTTTTTTTTTTTTTCTTCTTCTTACATTTGACAATAACTATTCACATCGGGGTTATCAGGTGTTCATCATATACATAAAAACAAAGAAAATGATGTAATTTTTTTTTCCTTACAAGTATTGCTAGGTATAACAAATGAAAACGTTAAAAGGAACCTAGACAGAGGTAAAGGTTGATAACAAAAAAGAACTACTACAGACAAACACAATAGAAAATTCAATGAATTTTGAAGAAAAAAAAAAAAAAAAAAGAATAAATATTCACAAGAAAAGGTGTACATAAGAAAAGATACAACATCATCAACAGGACCAAGGGTTACCATTTGATATCCATATTATAAGCAAGTACATATCACTTGTTATGCAAAGTAACACACAAGACTCGGGGATATATTGGAAACATGCAGTAGATAGAAGACTATGCCGATGTGGTGAAGTTCGTGTTACACGAGGAAGAGAATGAGAGAATGAGAGAATGAGAGAATGAGGGGGGGGGGTATATATCGACCGTGGCAAGTTCAAGGGCGAATCTAATAAAAGATGACCGTAGACTATTCTTAGCCAGCAGTGCCGTCATGACGGATCGTAGCAAGTAAGAAAAAAATATTTAAAAAAAATAATAAAATCAAAAAGAGAATAAGTAGTAACAAGTGACAAAAGGAGAAAAAAGAAAAAAGAAAAAAGAAAAAAGAAAAAAGAAAAAAGAAAAAAGAAAAAAGAAAAGATCAAACAAAGCAAAATGCGAAAATCAAAGCCAACAATAGATCATCATTTAATCCTTTGTAGCATGCGCATCGCTAAAGGGACTCGAGTCTCTCTTGGTTCTGGTTTCCTGCTTGTCATCTTCCTCTAAAACCTGGGGCAGCATGGTTGGCTCTTCCTCCAAGACTGCGCTCATTCTCGCTGTTGAGGGTCTCGCAGCATCTTCAGGGTCAAGGAATGGAGAGACAGCAGGCTTGCTCACCTCGACAATAGTGGAAGATTCACTCTCAGCCGACTGAGCTGTCAAAGTGGAACCAGCGTCAGACTGAGCGAGGGGACTCGAAGACTTCTTGCCGCTGATAACACGGATCACAGGGCCCTTGACAGAGATAGCGGTTGCGGCAGCCTGGTTGACATAGGTGGAGCCAACGGACATGGTGCTCTCAGCGCGACTCTTGGGGCGAGGAGAGAACCTATCGATGGTGTCGAGATTGGGCATTGGGGGCACAGCGCCAGTGCCTGAGCGAACCGAAACCATGGCGGGCTTCGCGCGCATACCAGTCTGGGGAGCAGCGACAATAACGGCATTTTTCCCATAGATGGTGGACGCAACCGAAGAGCGCATGGCGTAAGACTGGTGAGCATAAGATGTGCGGTCGGAGAAAGCAGACATGTCCGAGTAAGTCGAGGCACGAAGATCACCAGGCATGAAGAAATGCTGGTCTTGGCCATTGGCGGCGCTACCATTGGCTTGGGTGATTTGGATGGGGATCGGCGGGACAGGAGGCACGAGAACGGTGGGCGAAGCCGGGTTAGCACGGTTGGTAACACCGGGGATATAGGCAATTTGAATAATGTTGGAGGCACGAGTAAGGACGGTCGAGGCGATGGAGTGAACAGTGTGCATGGAAGAGCGGTTGTTGCGAGAGGCGGTGTCGATAGCGACGACACTCTTTTCAGTGACTGAGTTGTAAGTTGAAGTTTTTTCTTCAGCACGCTTCTTCTTGATGAAAAAGTACCACACGAGAAAAGCAGTCACGGAAAGTAGAATAACACCGCCAATAGTGGCACCAGCAATGATGCCGGCATTTGGGCCATTACTGCCGCCGCCACCACTAGCAGTGGCACCAGCAGCATCAGAGGACGAAGTAGAAGAACCTGAAGAGGAAGTAGCAGTCTTGCGGCACTTGGTACCGGGACATTCACGACAGTTGGACACAGAAACCACCTGAACACACTCGTAACCTGCCGTCGCGTAGCATGAATCGTCGCACTTGAGAGTCACTCCACTTTCACAGACAGCGCAACCAGGTGTTTCGTTTCTATGGTAGATATTGCGAGCGTGCAGGGCTGAGATTGGAAGAAAAGCGTCAGTTTCAAGAGTTCGGGTCGACAGGGTCACTCAAAATTTCTCAAGTATATCTAGGTTGTATTTACCTTGGCGGAAGACCTCTTCGCTGGTCGTCTCGATGACGATATCCTCCAAGTCCATGGTGAAGTACTGGTCTGGCTACAAGATCCTTTAGAGCGCAATTATTGGACAATATGATTATAGAGAAGATGGTATATATATATACATATATATATGACCAAACGTTTGTTCGTAAAAGGAATTTGGTCGGGCAGCTGTAATGGTAGTTGGAGATATTGGGGTATTCGTATTTCAAGATTTCAGCCGAGATCAATGTGATTTCGGGTTTAAAAAGAATTCGAGATGGAGGTTTTTTTTTTTTCTTTTTTTTTTCTTTTCAAACGCAGTCGATTATTGATTGAACAGATAAAAACGAGTGACAAAAAGAAATAGAATCGTTGATTTGATGAAGCTCAAAAGTCGGATCGAAAGTCGGTGGCCAACCAATGAAGTTGATTGAGAGAGAGTTGATATTTTGTTTAAAAGAATGGAAATGCCGACATCTAGAGAATGAACTCTAGATAATCAAGCGATAGGTGCAAAAAAAAAAAAAAAAGAAAAAGAAAAAGGAATAAAAAAATCCAGCTATCTCGAGTCGGCCGTGTATGATGCCAGGATAGAACGGGCGACGAATCGAAAGAAGGGAAAAAAAAAAAAGAAAAGGAAAAAAGAAAAAAAAAGAAAAAAAAGAAAAGAAAAAAAAAAAAGGAGAAGAAAATGAAGGTGCGAAAAGAGAAGAAAGAACGAGCGTCAGTGGAGAGAATTGAGATGATACCGTTCGTTCGTACGAAGAAGTTGCAGTAGTACTTTAACTTTGTCCGTAGTGGTAGATAAGAGCAAGAAAGCAGCAATAACCCTTTGCAGAAAATGAGCTATTGCCTGTTCCTTATTTGCGTTTTTTCTTTTCTTTTTCTTATCTTTTTTTTTTTTTTTTTGCTTGTTCAAGAACGTGTGTGTATAATTGAAAACACAGGCTTGGTCCACTGGATATACTAGTGATTTTTTACAATGTACACCTTGTGGCGGGCTGTCACGGTTCAGATGAAGCAAACGTGGAGTTCTTTCCGTGAATAGATTGGATCTACTCGATATGAAGCAAATGGAAGTCGTTGCCCGCAATTGCTACAACAAGATGCATCAAGCATTTGGGATTACATAAGCAAAAAGCACCGACAACACACCGACGACACACCGACGACACAACACAACACAACACAACACAACACAACACAACACAGACCAGCGTGCGGGAGAAAAGAATTGAACGAAAGATGGAGACGCAATCAATGCAACAAATACAAAAAATGGACAGTGGTGTCTCGGTAACAAGAGGGAATAGAACGGGGAATCAGAGATCAGAGATCAGAAGAGAAAGTGCCAATCCCCCAAGAATTTGAAGCGAGAGGGAAAAGAGCAAGGGATGCTGTCTAACCCCGGGTCAGTCAACAAAATCAAGGGCCATTAATTCGAGAGCATGCCAGTTAGCTGACACGGCATCGCATCAATGGCGCGGCTTGTTCGGACCAGGGCTGTTTTCCTATTCATGCTCAATTGAAATCAGGGCGACCAATGTTCTTCATGTTGGCATGTTGGAGGAGACCACGAAAACCGTCCGTCATGGACATTCTCAAATACCTGTATCACAAACTAGCACATCACAAGATTTTGCTGTTTGTGAACCTTGGACAATCAGGAGATCCAAGGTAAGGCCTCCATCCCATCCCATCCCATCCCTACATACATACATCATTAGATAGAGCAGCTCAACCTTGACCAATCATAGCAAATAATTCAATTAAGCAACACACTTATCATCACACAAAACATAAACATGTCAATTGCCAGCTTCCAAGTAGATATTGGAATCCTTTACCACTTTGAAACTCCCTAAATATGTTGTCTTCTTATATCCACAATAGACATTCAAATTAAATTTTTTTTTTTTGGAAATATTACAGCCATTTACAGCAAATACTTAACAACTCT
>MKGJ01000524.1:0-16683 GCA_002018255.1 Bretziella fagacearum | reverse complement strand
GGGTTTACAAGGTCTGTACCGGTATGTGTGTAAGTCTATATGCACAAGTCCTATATAAGTCAAGAGACACCTGGTAGTCTCTCTATATTCAAGATAATGTAGTAACCATGGTAACTATAATACTAAATAAAAGGACCCTTCCATCTCCAAACAACAAACATGATAACTCGTAATAGTCAAAACGAGCCAACATTGTAGTGGATAAAGGAACAAAAGGAAGATTAGGCGAATTTAACCCAGAGAATACCACTCTCCAACAACAACAGAGTTCCGCGAGGATAGACAGATGAAAGCAAATAAGCAAATCAAGCAAATCACACCCTCTCAAGTTTGCCAACGTTACAAAATGCACAACCATCAACGCCATGTGCTTGGGGAGATTTTGGGAGACTCACACAATCACGTATACCAAGATGGCAGAGGAAGAAGAAGAAGAAGATAGTGGCGGGTGGCGTTGTAGAGGAACGGGGAAGAAGGCGGTCTGTGCTGGAACTGGAGGGGTACAGTTGTTAAGCAGGAAGGGTTTAAGGGCGGGGGGATACATGTGTGCAGAGGTTGGTGAATGAAGAAAGTTATCTCATATAAGAAAGAAATAGTTTATATGTTGTAGAGGTCAGATGGTCATCGGAATGATACCATGTTCTCAACGGAACCTGCCATTTATAACCGATATCTCTCTTGCTAATATCTCCGACTTATCTTGCATTGTCCTCGGGAAATAACACGCAAGCTTTTCCTTGGCATTATCCTTTTTTTTTTATGATATATTATTGGAGTCAGACCGTATGTGGGGGGGGGGGGGAACAGGAGAAGATCAAATTGTTGGAGTTGTCTTTGCTGCAAGGTTGGTTGTACCAGAGGTAACATGGATACATTGGTATATCTAGGGTTTGTTTAGATGTCAGGGGTTACAAATTCTTCTCCTTTTTTTACCCCACTTTTATCCCTTGGAATTAACAAGCACAACCATCGCGTTGGACCCACAAATACTTATCATTAACGATATAAAAACTCACAATAATATCAATCAACTCAAAAATGATTTTGGTCGATGAGATCCGCCCGCTTGTATAAGGCTAGGATTGTAAAGAGATTGGGTAGGATTTGATTTTGCATATGATCTGCCATCAAGGTGAAAATGTGGGCTAATAAGCCGGATTAGTCGAGGTGATGTTAGCTTAGTCAGACAAGTCCACCCTAATACTTATCAGGGATAATAACCCTATTCAAACTCAATGTCAGCTTGTCAGATGCTTCATCCCCCTTCTCCTCACAAAATGCCCACCAAACTTGGCAGCAACTCGTCCATGGAGCGCGCCAACCCGCCGGCCCGTCATAAATCCTGTGCCGCTGTGATTTGCCATTTCCACTGTGTTCACGTTGTTCCTCCCGTGGGCTGGAATGTATTTATGTGGCGAAACCTCCGGGGTTACACCGGCAGGCAGCGCCGAGTAGTGGGGCCGGGAAACAAAAGCATGGGTTGTCGATGCAGCAACAACAAGAACAACAACAAGAACAACAACAAGAACAAGAACAAAGACAGCACACCAGTCAACTCCAAGGCCAAATTGCATCTACCCCAACACGCTTACATGACCCCACCATCACTAGGTGATGATTTGATGCAAGCCCCTCATCCCCAAACAAACTGCACCCCTGAAGCCTACATGTCCAATCTCGACAACATGACCCTCAACGAGGCCTGTGCCTTTTTGGCAAGAGTGGCTGTTTGTCGAGAGTGCATAGCGGTCTTTTACGATGGTGTTCTTCTTTGGGCAGATGAACTATTTATATTGAGAACTTTACATTAGTCCTTAGGGTTGGCCACACGATCGAGTTATATAGCCAAAGTCAAGGGTTATGCTGTCCAGTTTTTTTTGGTTCCCTTCACCACCAAAACCGGCAACTAACCACTTCAACTAGGCTCACGAGACCACCTCCTATCTCCTATACTGGTCTTCTTTTTTTCTCATCTCTCTCTCTCTTCTCCTCCTAAGATGGCTTCGGGGGGTTTTTTTTTTTTGCTTTTGTTTTTGTTTTTCTTTTTGTCGTTGTCATTTTCTCCACTGTTCTGTCTTCATTTTAGAGAAGCTTTGTTTTTTTTAATTCCTTTTTCTTATCATCTGTCCAGACTGGGCAATTGCCGTTTGATTAATTTCCAAATCTTGTTCCTTCCACATATAAACATTGCAGATTTCATTTGTTTTTAGTTACTATTTTCATCGACTCAGCCTCTTTTTGTTGTTTTATATATACCTCATCATCTTCATATTCCTGATTCGTCACAGTCAAATCCTCTTATATTCAACTTCATCACAAACATATCTCACAACCATGTCATCCCCCGCCCCCACCGCCGACCCCGGTCCTCGTCGGCAGTCTCTGTCTCCATCACCACATCCGTTCAACACCGGGATTGTCATATTCTCGGGTGGAAGCGCGGCGAATAAGCTGGTGGATATCTTTGAGGAGGTCCGGGAGGAGAATAAGGCATCGTTGACGTATGTGGTGCCCATTTCGGATAACGGTGGGAGTAGTAGTGAGATTATTCGGGTCTTTGGTGGTCCTGGTGAGATAACTTTATACATTCCTGGTACAAACAAGTTCTAACAGTTCTTTCAGGTATCGGGGATGTCCGTTCCCGTCTTGTACGTCTGATCCCAGACAACGGCTCCGCTGAAAACACGGCCATAAAATCCCTCTTTGGCCACCGTCTCCCTTCTTCCAGTGCCGCCGCCGCTGCCGAATGGGACACTATACTCGATGGCACCCACCCCGCCTGGACCAACATCTCCACCCCCAAACTCCAACTCATCCGCTCCATCTTCAACAGCTTCAACTTTGAAGCCATCAAACGCACACGTCCCTCAAGTCGCTTCGACTTTGGCGCTGCCTCGCTTGGAAACATCTTCCTTACTGGTGCCCGGTTATTCACTGGTAGTTTCGAAGCTGCCATCTACCTGTTATCTTCCATCTGTTCCGTACCCCGGAATGTCGACGTTATGCCCTCACTGCATACAAACTTTGCCCACCATATTGCCGCCGGGTTGGCTGATGGATCTGTTATTATGGGACAGAACAACATCTCTCATCCGGGTGAGCCGACAGCCATCGCTCTAACGTGTCAGGCAGGTGACGAGGACGACCTGCTTTCCCCCGAGTCAGCCAGCAACCGGGGTCACCCCCAGGTGGAAGACGATGACTATGATGAACAGGCCGAAGATGCCAATCTGCCGGGATCTCTGCCGACGTTGCGAAAGGCGGCGATTGCCTTTTCCAAGGAACACGAAGAGGATCTCTCGGCAAGGATCGAGAGGTTGTGGTATATCAATCCGTATGGACAAGAGATTCGCATCTCGGCAAATCCACGGGCTTTGGATGCGTTGGCGAAGGCGGGGACGGTCGTTTATAGTATTGGGTCTTTGTTTACGAGTATTGTACCGAGTCTGGTCCTCAAGGGTGTTGGTGCGGCGTTGGCACGGCCGGATATCCGGAATAAAGTGTTGATTCTCAATGCTACCGTAGACCGAGAGGTCGGGCCGTCGCATTCGCCGTTTTCGGCGGTGGATTTCGTGAGGGCGATTACCGATGCCTGCATTCAGTCGATCCGACCAGGAGGACGACTAGCAGCGAACGACGACAAGACTTGTGGGCAGTTTATCACGCACATGATTTATCTGGATTGTCCGTCGTCGCCCAAGGTTGATAGACAGCGGTTAGCGGCGATGGGGGTTGAGTGTTTAAGGGTTTATGGGCCGAAAGGTGTGCATGGGCAGTCGCCGAGATATGATGATGCGGCGTTGGGTCAGACTTTGAAGGCGATTGTGGGATCTAGGAGAAGGAAAAGGGAGAAAAGTCGCAGGAATACGTTGATGGGATGAAGGGGTGGGTGGTGGTTGGTTTGGAAGGGAAGGTGCGGAGCGGGGTAATTTAGTTTGGAAGGTGCAGAGTTTTCAGAGTGTGTTGCTGATAGGAAGGTACCTACATTCGTTCATGATTTGTTTTCATCTTATCTTATCTGATCATCATCAATGTATCTATCTACATAGATCCCATGGTATATATATATGTGCACATGAATACATTTCACTACTATTATGTGTTGGTATTGAGAAACTGTTGCTATAGAAAAAGTAAACCTTTTACAAAACAAAAGCTTTGGTTATCATTAGATGTCTATGTGTGATGTAATCAAGTACCTATCAACAGGCGGTGCTTTCCCGCCGTATATTGTAATTGTAGTTTTGGAAATCCATAATCAGTCTACAACAATGAGCCAAGGTTATCGTGATGGATGGGAAATGTTGTTTTCAAACAACAATCATCTTTGCAATAAGCTTGATCTCCCGCCATCTCTCCGGCGCAAACCCACAAACAAGACCTCTCCGATCTTTGATAACACCGCCGGAAGAAACAACTCCGTCCTCCCGAACACCAAGAATCATCAAACTCCTCACAACAGCACCATGATCCCCAAAAAACAAATGAGCCTGCACATGCGGAACCTCCCTCCGCACCGACCTCCTCATAGCAACCCCCGCCCCCTTCCTCACCCCATGCCCCAACGTAACACCCCAGAACCCTCCCGGCCCCACCCAAACCGCATGCGCCCTCGAATCCGCGTCCGCCTCCAACAGTACAGAGCACATGCGTCCGGTATAGCGGCCGTGTCCGCGGCGGGCGACACAGGCGGGGAAGAGCCAGGTGGTGCCGTCGGGGGATATGGGGTGCCAGTTTGTAACGAGGACGCCACGGAAGGCGGGAGACGGGATGGGCGGTTACGGTGGTGGTTAGGAGGGCGGAAACGCGGCGGGGGTCGAGGGGGGTGAGAACGCGCATGCCGCGGCGGAGGGAGCGGAGGGGAAGGAGGGTGCCGGAGGCGAGGGTTATGGGGATGGAGCTGGCAAAGCAGGCGGGGGTTGCGGGGGTTGCGGGGGGGGTGGGAGTGGGAGTGAGAGTGGGGATGAGAATGCGAATGAGGGTGGGAGTCGGAGGGGACATCGGGGGCGGTGCTGGCGGATTCGGGGGTGCTGATGGTGGAGTGGCGACCGGAGGTTGTGGGGTCTTTGGCGGAGGCAAGGCGGGTGGTGAGGTTATCGATGATTTGTTCCAAAGAGGCAACACGGCTAGGATATGTTAGCCGAAAATCAAGGAATCAGATTAAACACAAGATTTACCTGGCAAGCGGCTTAAGTTGTCGCGGTTTGCGGATACTCTTTGTAGTTTTTGCGGCACAATCTATGCCGAGATGTTGACATCTAACAACCCCGAGTCAGTGTTTAACTCGGATCCAAAAAAAAAAAAAAATAGAAAAATTAAAAATCAAAATCAGTGATTGGTCTCACCTGTCACACAAATGTCGACTTTGATTTTCCGGCTTGAAACTACACTTGGCCTTGGCCTTGGTACACGGTACACAAGCCCGTAATCTCCTCGGCGGACTCTCTGCCCGCTGACCACGTTCTGGGGCCATAGTCCGCTTTAACCAACTTGGACTTGTCCTTGACAGCCCGTTTTTGTTGATTCTCTAACAATAAAAAAAACCCAAAGTACCTTTACAAGTTCGGTTCCCCCCTCCTCATCCCCTAGGTAAATCACAGCTGATATCGTAAAAAAAAAACACCGGAAACCCTCGTCTAGGGTTAACACACAAAAACAGACAGCAAGGGCGGAAGGGCTATCCTGTCTGTGGGCAATAGATTTCCAAAGGGAAATATAAAATGGTGGCGATTTGTTTGGGTGGATATAAAAGGTAATGAAAGATGAATGGGGCTTTTTGAAGTAGAGGATTTTATTTCCTGATTTTTTGGGACTTTTTTTTTCAGGCAAAAAGTAAAAGGGAATAGAGGGCGGTTGCGTGGACATGATGGAAGAGGTTTTGGGTGGTGAGACAGAAAAGAGGATGGTATGGCGGGTTAGAGTTATTCCGGGGTTGTCGTGGTGGATGTTAACAAGTTACTTTAGCTTTTATGTAGTGCACTAACAGATTTTGGTTGTGGCGGTTACTGGTGGCTGTTAGTGCAGGTTTACTGGGGGTCAAGTACCGGATTATCCCGGGGTGATGCCCCAACGGATGGGGAGATATCATCAACACCCAGAACGGAAGCAAACCAAAGGGAGAACAAAAGGACAAAAAGAAACAACAAAGAATACATTGTGGTGAGTATAGGGAAGAATGACTAGTCAGATTTTTACATACATGTTGGTTCTCAAGTCAAGATAAAAGTCTGCCCGTGATCCAGGGTTAATGGCATTGATTGATAACCCTATACATGGCGATGGATGAGAGATGATGGACTGACTGACATTACAAAGAGAAAAAAGAGAAAAAGTACAAAATTAACATATTTATTCCTTGTTTTTCTAGCTCAAGACATGCCAAGATGAAGAAAAAGAAGAAAAAAATAAGAAGAAAAAAAAAAGGCCTCGTTGTAATTGTTAAAAAGGAAAAGGGCGGGCATTATATATAAGGGTTAGGGGATTAAGAAGTATGATCATCGACAAGAAAAAGGATCCGCCAATCAAATCAAGCCCAGTCCAAGTGCAGCCTTCTTTTTCCTTCCGCATTCGTACACGGCTTTTTTTCTTTTTTTCTTTTAGCAACACAGGCTTGTTGTATAAAGGTTCTTCAAAGATCATGACGATATTGAAGAGAAGAAGTAGTGGCGTCGAGTCGGATGTAGAGATAGTATAAGGCGAGGGAAGGCAGAGGAGGAGGAGGAGGAGAGGAAGAGTTTGTTTACGGCTTTCCAGTGATCTTGCGCTCTTTGCGAGCCTTGCAGGAGCGAGAGATGAGAAGGCTGATGACACCGACGGCGACGCTGTAAGAGAGATGTAGTGTTAGTTGTTGAAAAGGATGACGGTGTTTCTCTCTGGTTGGAGTACAACAGCTTACACAAAGACGATGCAGAAAACCAGGCTATAGAAGAAGGAGATGTTAGTCTTGATAACAGGCTGGGGAAGAGGGGGGGGGGTTCTTACATGACACCAGGCTCACGGGCGGCCCAGTTCTTGCGCTTGGACAGCTGGGAGATGGCTTCACGGACGACGAGTTGGTTGATGGCGGCCATTTTGACGGTTCTTTTTTTTTTGATGGGGGGGGGGGGATATCTAGAGGAGAAGAAGAAGAAGAGGTTAGAAGAGATGGAGGCTAAAGAGGAATAAAAAGATTAAAAGAGAGGCACGGCAAGAGTACAACTTTATATAGATTGTTCCCCGCCCCGTCTTTGCTCACTGAAAGTCTAGGCTTTGAAAAGAAATGATTTGCAATAGAGAAAGAAAAGGCCAGAGATGGGTGATTAGTGTGGCCAGAGTAAATCAGGTGACTTTGCCTGTCGGAGTACGGTGGCGGTAGTCAGGTAGTTCTGATTTCTAACTGACTCGCAGGAGGTCTCTGCTGATGATGAAGAGAGTTCCATGACGATGTCCCGGATGACTAATGTCTGTTGTAGGGTTCTCTAGGCCTGGTTTCCCCACCAGGTTGATCGCAGAGCCAAGACATTGGTGACATGGAAAGGGGCCATGAGCTGGAGGAGATTGCCAAGGTAGAGAAGACAAGGGAATAAATAGAAAAGCTGGGGGAGGAAAAAGGAAAAGACGATAAGATGGAAGAAACTCACCTTGACGATATCACGAGGGGTTTTTTTTTTTATTTTTTTTTTATTTTTTGCCTTTGAACAAGAGCGCTCAAGAGAAGACGGCGGAGAAGAAGAAGAAGAAGAAGAAGAAGAAGAAGAAAAAGAAGTGAGAAATAAAAAGGAATTTTGGTTCTACAAGATGGAGGAGGGAGATGGGGGACCTGACCTGAAATATACACAAGATATGGATTTAATCAAGGGATGGATTTTGGGCGGGATTCGTTTATGGGAACAGACCGGAACAGACAGAGGCCCCCAAGCAGAGGTCTAGCTTAGAAAAAAAGTGACTGATAAAAGTGACGGAGAGAGACGGAATGAGAGAGACGGGCTGCGAGGCGGCCAAAGGGGATACTTGGTGATGGCTTCTGTTCAAGCCTTGTCTTGGCCTCTATAAGCCTCTATAATTCTCTGGAAGCCTCTATAATATCATCCTCTATTCCAGACTGACCTTTGTTTGCAGTGGAGACAGTCAAAGTGAAGACCCAACTGAAACCAGGACCACAAAGTATCTCTACACCGATTTTGATAGAAGAAGATACTTTGGATCCTCTATGATTCTTCAGTGGGTTTCCTACTGTAATTTAGCTATAGTAGACACTAGAAAAAAACATGGGTTCAAGAACTGCTGTAGTGTGATATTAACAAGGGCAACCCAAGGCAAGGCTAGGCTAGGCTAGGCTAGGAAAGGCTAGACAAGGCTAGGCTAGGAAAGGCTAGGAAAAGCTAGACAAGGCAACCCAAGGCAAGGCTAGGCTAGGCTAGGCTAGGAAAGGCTAGGCTAGGAGGAGCTAGGCTAGGAAAGGCTAGACAAGGCTAGGCTAGGAAAGGCTAGGAAAGGCTAGACAAGGCAAGGCTAGGCAAGGCTAGGCAAGACTAGGCAAGACTAGTCATAGATTTCCTGGCAAAACAGTCAAGTTGTCTGATTTATTTCCCTCACATTATTCCCATTCTCAGGGAACCCACAAGACTCTAACCTTTACAAGCTTCAGGATTCTTCTTCTCCCTACTTGTCACAAGTCTTGGCATCAACCTCCGGTGTTCGTCCCCTTCAACCTCCAAACTAGTCTAAATGTCGTCCCGCACCATCCTAGACCAATAAATAGTCTGGGGACAATCTGCAATGACAACAGACAAAGACAGAGGCCACCCAACTTCATCCGGAGAATACAAGTTACATATGCTCCTCCATCCGCACATGTTTGTCTTACCCGCCGGATAGCCGAATGCCGAAGCGCCTTACCAACCCCGATGGCGAAGCGGCTCCGATCCCTTGATCCCTACAAGAAGAAGAAGAAGAAGAACAGCGTAGGAAGGATGTCTCTGAAAAGTACCCTCGGCTTTTTTTCTTTTTCTTGTTCAATATTCCCGCCATCTCCTTCTCCCAACAAGAGCTTCGTCTGTCTTCTCGTCTTTTTCTTCTTGCCTCTTACATCATCACTCCCCCCCGCCTTGTTCCATTTCCCATGTTCCCCAGGGTCTGGGAGTTCCTGATATACCATCCAAGTCCTTTTCTCTTCCTCTCTCTCTTTTCCTTTTTCCGTTTCGGCGGAAACGGAAACAAGGCTATTTGGTTGGAGACCAGAGTGTGACACTGTAAAATCAAGGGTGTGATTGTGATGTGTCGGTCTCTAGAAAAAAAAAAAAAAAAGAATTTTTCTTTTTGGTCCGTCCGGAGATATGACGTATACATTTTTTGGATTAGGGTTATCATTATAATCTAACCCTGTGATCGAAAACGCGACAGCAAAGGAAAGCCGGACTACCGAAATGGCAACTCTTTGAATTGTAGAGATGAACTTGCGGTATTTTGTTTTTATTTTTTTTGTTGATTTTGGTAATGTGCATCACAAAAGGATATCCAGCTTTATTCCTTTTTTTTTTTTTTTTTCACTCTAGGAAACTATCTAATACTCTTTAAACGCGGAATACCATACCTCCCACACCCTTCTTCAGAAACCTACTCACCACCAACTCATCCCAGCCCCCGAAACCCTCTAGTCCTTCCCCCTTCTCCTTCCCACCACCCACCTACCATGCCCCTCCACCGTCCACCCCCCTCCCTCCTCCAAAACTCCCTAACCACCCTCCTCACCAACCCCCTCCCCGAACTCTCTGGCGCCCTCGGCGACCTCGGCACCCTCCTCCCCCTCCTCATCGCCCTCGCCTCCCAAAACTCCATCTCCCTCCCCGCCACCCTCATCTTCTCCGGCCTCTTCAACATCGCCACCGGCCTCATCTTCGGCATCCCCCTCCCCGTACAACCCATGAAAGCCCTCGCCGCCTCCGCCCTCTCCCACTGCGGTGACCCCACCATCCCCGGTCTAACATTCGCCGGCGCCACCGTCGGCACAATATGCGCCCTACTAGCCGCCACCGGCCTACTCCACCGTGCAGCAACCACAGTCCCCGTGCCCATCGTCAAGGGAATCCAACTATCCGCCGGCTTCTCCCTCATCTCCTCCGCCGGCTCATCCCTCCTCTCCAGCCTCCCCTGGCTAGCAACCCCCCTCCTCGACAACCGCCTCTGCGCCCTCTTCCTCTTCACTATCCACCTCCTCACCACCCGCTCCCCCCACTTCCCCTTTGCCCTCCTCGCCGTCACCCTCGGCATCACCTTCTCCCTCCTCCACCTATCCTCCTCCTCCTCCTCCACCCTCTTCCCCACCATCCAAATCTCCCTCCCCCTCCCCATCCTCCTCCCCCGCTTCTCCCCCCCCGCCCTCAGCATGGCCCTCTCCCAAACCCCCCTAACCCTCCTCAACTCCATCATCGCCGCCTCCGCCCTCTCCTCCGACCTCCTTCCTCACCTCCCCACCCCCTCCGTAACCTCCCTCGCCTACAGCGTCGCCACCATGAACATCCTCGGCTCCTTCTTCGGCTCCATGCCCGTCTGCCACGGCTCTGGCGGCCTCGCAGCCCAATACCGCTTCGGCGCCCGCTCCGGCGCTTCCATAATCATCCTCGGCCTCGTCAAACTCCTCCTTGGCATCTTCTTCGGCTCCTCCCTCCTCTCCCTCCTCCGCTCCTTCCCCCACTCTATCCTCGGCGTCACCGTCCTAGCCGCTGGCCTTGAACTCTGCCGTGTTGGTGCTTCCTTGAATAAAGGCGCACCCGATTTGCTGGAGCAGGTTGGCGAGAGTAGGTTGTCGAGGGCCGTTAGTGACGAGGAGAGCGCGCAACGGTGGGCGGTGATGATGGTGACGGCGGGGGCGGGACTGGGATTTCGGAGTGATGCAGTGGGGTTTGTAATGGGGGGAGTGGCACATTTGAATTACCGGTATGCACCGAGAGTGGCTGAATGGTGGGAGGATTCCTTTGGGGGTAGTAGACCGCCGGTTGTGGGGGAGCGGAGGCCGCTGTTGGGGTAGCTATGAAGTTCTCTTTTAGAAAGGATGTGACTGTAGACGTTGGAGTCGTATCTAACTAGCTAACTCTCGGTTACAGGACTTCCCGTGCCATATGTATTTGTGGAACCCCAATGGTCCGCTGTGGTACCTTGACCTTGCATTAGGTTTAATGGTTTACAATGTATTTCTCTTTTTATTTTTTATTTTTTATTTTTTTTGCGAGTTTGGACTAATAACAATACCATCACGCTGCTTTTTTGTATTCAATACTGGCTTTTTTGTTTCTTTCTTTTTTTTTTCTTTTTTTTTCGTGTTCGATTCCACCATTACTGTTTTTGCCTCCATACCTTCCATCTTCATTGGCAACATAAACTTCCTTCCTAATCCGCCAAGTACCTGTACGACATGAATTCACCCACACTCCCCATCTTCCAATATCTTACCTCCGATAACCACTGCCACCCACCCTATCCAGCCACTTCCTTTCCCTCCCCATCTCTCGGCGTTCGGAGGTTTGCTTACAATCCGAACCTGGATATAACATCCACCATCTCATATCCAGCGTATCACCTGAAGGAATAACAATACTTGAAATAAAAAACAGCCCATGATTTTTTTCCCCCAAGTACTCAAGTCATATCTGTATGTCTTGCCTTTTCTTGTCTTTTCTTACCTTGTGGCTCTGAATCATCTGTCCGGAAAACGAAACTCTGAATCTAGCCAAATCGTGTCATGGCCTTTTTTGCTCTCTCCTTATCATATATAAAATAAAAATATTAAAAATAAAAAAGTCCCTCAAAAACATATTTTAGTCCCTTCATCACCAAACCATTTATTCTTATGCTATGCATCAATCTTTTATTTCTTTTTCTTCCCAACATGTCAAAATTCATGAATATTCATTTCGCAACAAAGGCACATCAAAGGCCGACAGATTTGCTATACATGGCTATAAATCGCTTCCACTTCTCTTTCTACCTTCTCTCTCTCTCTCTCTCTCTCATATATATCCCTCTCCCCCCTTCGCCCACCCAATATAAGAAAAACAAAGAAAACCCAACGCAATGCAGAAAACGAATGCAACGCAAATATGCAACCCAGATCTAAAAAAAAAAAAAAAAAATCTCCAAAACAAGCGAGCCCCATCAAGAGGTTCTCCGCAAGATAATAAAAGAAAAGAAAACGAATGACATGCTGACAATATATCAAGCCGACAATGTGGGACACTCTTAGCTGTCTGTAGAAGCACTACAGGGACAAAGCCAGATTCCTAGAAACCCACCCATCCCATATTAAACCCCGAATATCCGCGCCCTTCTCCTGATATATATATATATATATATATATATCCACATAAAAAATCACACAAACCGTATGTGCTCCATTCCCCCCCCCCCTTGCCCTCTTGTTATTCATCTCCGCTAACCGCCGCTTCATCCGAGATCGCCGATTCTCTCGATACCGTCTGAGACAGACCCACTCCCAAAAGGCTTAGCTGGGACGGTCTAGCCCCATTCTCTGGCACAGTAACATTGGCTCTCGCCTTCTCCTGGCTTTCCACAAACTTATCCCAGTGCTCGGGATCAAGCTCACGTAATCGCTGCATAATCAACGCCCGCTCTTCGATAAATGTCCTCACAACCCCCTTCTCTGCCACCTTGGCACTGATTTCCTTATCATCAAGGTCGCTAATCATTTCGTGCAGTAGCCGCATATGCTCCGGGTCATTCCCGATATCGTCCAAGCTGCTAAGAAAGAGATTGAAATGTTCCTTCCGAAGCATACCCGTACGGAAACGATGGCCAGCACGCAACGCACGGCCTTCTTGTTCTGCCAGGACACGAGATGACTGGAACATCATGGAGCTAGACCGAGACAGATTACCAGGAACGTGTATAGCGGTATCATCCTCGCCATCCGAGTGGTTACTGCTAAGTTCACCAGGTGGTGTAACGGGAGAGGCAGGGAGGCCAATTTCCGTCGGCTCAATTTCGCGAGGCTTCGTCATCATGGGCGGCAGTGAGATACCCTCACGGGTATCCGGGAATTCATCCTCGAACCGGGTGATGATGCCATTCAGAGTATCGTTAAGAAACAGCAAACGGCGGACATCATGAGAGGAGTTGCTGTCCTGCGCTCGAGCCAGAGCAGGCTGCAACCGGGCACGGATTTTGCGGGCACTCATGAGCAGGTGCTTAGTGACATCGCGGGCCTTGTTGGCGCTAGTCTTGTTCTCCTCTGAATCCACAGAAACCTTGCTAGATGCGTTATCAGCAGTCTCCGCATCCTTCATATAGCTGTTAAGGCAGGCTTGCAGGGCCTTGACAACGCCAGTTCCACCAATGACATAATCATCATCGGGCGCCTCTGAGTTATCCGAATCGGCAGCTTCGTCAAGTTCGTTGTGGCCAACCAAGTGAGCTAGGACTTCAGGATTGCGAATCTTATCCGTACTCTGGCCCGGCTCTATGGTACCCGGCACTGTTTCGGACATGGGAACATGGGCAATGTTACGCAGGCAATAGGCAACGGCCTGTTGCGCAAGAGCGCGAACTACTTCACTGCTGTTCTCTGTCGGAATGTCAATGTCGACACAGATAAGCGACTTGGAGATTCTGGCCGCAGCAAGAAGTGCAGCATACAAGGCGCAGGCCTCTTCTTGATCGGCCTCGGTGTGGGCATCGGCCAGGACCTGGACAGCCTTGTTATCGAGCAAGGTAATGTGAGCGAGATGCTTGATTTCAGGAAGAATCTCGGCAACCATAATGGCCTGTTCCGGCTTCATGGATACATTTGAAAGGTGGATGCGTCTAAGACTAGACATTTGAGGCAAGTATCTATATATATATATATATATATATATATATATATATATGTATGTATGTATATATAATAATCGGGTTAATAAGGAAAAAACTTTGAAGCTACTTGATAGGTTATAAGAGAGAAGGGGGAAAAAAAAAAAAAAAATTATCATACCTGCGAATAATGTGCATAGCAGAATCGCCTTCCTCAAACAGACTGGTATTAGATGAGAGATCCAAGAACCGAAAGTCCTTGAGGTGAAGAATGCGGGAAAAGACTGCATTTAGCGACTTGGGCTCCAAGTGGCAATTGGCCAAGCTCAGAGCCGATAGGTTGCTATGGGGTCCAACCGAAGCCATGATGTCCTCAATGTGATGCTTGAGATCATTACTACCCAGATCCAAGGCATTACAAACCGGCGAAGCCAAGAACCTCTTGACATGCGGAATGAACCTCTCATTCATCCTCATATTAGCCAAGCTGAGACGCTTGAGTCCACACTGCAGAACTCCATCGATCAGCACACTTAGTTGTTCGGGGACCATGTAAGTTGCACCCATATTCAAGAGCTCAAGAGTGGGACCGGCTAGACGTTCCCTGATAGCACGGCTAAAGAGCACTGCAGTATCAGAGCGAGCAAGAGTGCGCGGTCCATCGGCACCCCGAGGAACAGCCCCAAAAATAGGCTTGGGGAATTCAAGATGTGAGACATCTAGCTGCTGAAGAGTCCGGCACATGTTAACAAAGACTGACAAATGCTTCCAGCCCTCCGGGCCAAACTTATTGTAGCTCAGGTGGAGCTTCTCAATCACACCGCCTTGCTGCATGGCCGTGTTGACATGGTGATGACGTCTACGGCGAGGATCATGCAGGCGAACAGCTAACAAGCCCGCCAGGACCACGCGCAGGGAAGTGTCGTCAAGGCCAGCATTCTCAAAGTTGATTTCCTTGATAGGAACAACGGCAAAGTAGTCGCCAAGAGTGACAAAGTCAGAAGCCTGGAAATGAAAGTTTGTGAAATCGAGCTTCTCAACGGCGCCCGTCATTGTGTTGACATTGTCGGGGTTCAAGAGTTGCTCGGTGATGCGTTTGAGAATAGGCGTTTCTCTCAATTGACAACACCGTCTGTAAATGCGGACTGGGTTTGTCGTGGGGTAACTGATTGTCTTTACTGGTGGCTTCTTGGTCGTTGGTGAAGTCACAGATCCGAGGGGCGACATGATTTTAGGTTCAGAGGCGCAGGTAGTAGTAGTAGTAGTAGTAGTAGTAGTAGTAGCTGCAGACATGGGTGGTGTCTGGGATACGGAATCGTCCTCATGACTGCTCTCAAGATGCAATTCTAGAGGAACTTGGCCATTGGTCTCGGCAATGCGCCGTTTTCTCTCTCTGCGAATTCTACGCTCCTCTTCTGTTCGCTTCTTCTTGGGCCTGCCGTCGGGTCCCAGTTTGGTCTCACCATTGGCCTTTTCAATGTTGATGGCCAGAGGTTTTGATGATTGCGCAGAGGTCGAACCATTTGAAGTGGCAGGGTAACCGTTGGGCTTGGGACAATTTGAAGATTCCGTCTCCTTTGTGAGAGATGTGTGGTTTGAGGAGGTTTCGGAGACTATGGGTAGTTTTTCAGTTGGGGCCTTATCGAGAGTCGCCTCCTGTCCATGTTCCAACTGGGCATGGGCAGCCTTGGCCGCGTTTTTGAAGGCTTCACCCTCGGCCTTTTCAGACAGATTTTGTTTTGTAGTTGTAGTGGGCGGTCTAGAAGAGGTTGCGGAAGAAGTTTTTTGCACAGTGTTGGTAATCACGGCAGTGCCACCAGGTTTGTCGGTTGAAAACGTAGAGACAGCAGGACTAGGTTCGGCTTCGCGATACTTGGGCATAGGAGCAATTTCAACGTCGACACAAAAAGCAACGCGACGAAGTTTTCCCTGCTGTAGCTCTGAAATGGCACATCTCTCGCGGTTGTGATCAATGTTCAAAACCTTGCGCTCGACAAGGCCGTGGTTAGCAGCTTTGTTGACGTTGGCAAAGGGGCCGGACTGTGATAGTCGACGGAATACTCCTCTAATGCCGGACTGGGGTGATTTGACTGGGGCAGGGACATAGGGCGCATCACTATCCGTCTTTGTGCTAGTAGGCAAGACGCTG
This sequence comes from Bretziella fagacearum, assembly GCA_002018255.1. Lineage (NCBI taxonomy): Eukaryota > Fungi > Ascomycota > Sordariomycetes > Microascales > Ceratocystidaceae > Bretziella > Bretziella fagacearum. Next base: position 752 of record MKGJ01000524.1, on the reverse strand, counting down.
TTCTTTTTATCGACGGCCTTTCTAAGAGGGCTCCCCAGGTCGGGAGTGTTTCCATTGGTGGCGGCAGTGGGGCCGGAGTTGGAGAACTTGCTGGAAAAGTTGGTAAACCATGAGGGTGTGCGACGTAGTTCTTTCTTGTCGCTAACACTGGCACGGCGGGAATTTGTTCGCGACGTCACAGGCGACGTTGAAGCGGAGGAGGTGGTGGTGGTGGTTACTGATGGATTCGTAGCAGGAGCAGCAAGCAATGTGGGAGAAGTAGCGGGTGCTGAGGCCGACAGCGGTGGTGATGAAGGCTTGAAGAAGCCATTCATGTCGGTAGCAGCAGCAGCAGCAGCAGCAGTAGCAGTAGCAGTAGCAATGTGGGTGGGGGAAGAAACAGAGATGATTGACATGGGGTTCACAGTAGTCGAGATGGTAGTCGTAGGGACGGTTGGAGTAGAAGGTGTAGTAGTAGAGGCGGCGGGTTGGGATACTGGTAAGGGCGATTTTGGTACAGATGCAGGCGGTGGAGGTTTGACTGGTTTCCCGTTATCTGAAAGCGGAGAAAATTGAAAGTCAGTGGTTTTGTAATGAGAATAATGAAGAAGACCCAAGGTCGAGTAGAGAAAGTGATTGCATTGATCCCACCAAGAGAGATAGATGGCTTTGATGGATCGCCACTACTAGCAGCTTTTAATGTCGCATTGGTTCAGACTTCTTGGCACAATGAGCAGGTGATTTCCCAGTGGCATGGTTTTTTTTTTTTTTTT
>MKGJ01000522.1:0-16779 GCA_002018255.1 Bretziella fagacearum | reverse complement strand
CCCGGGCTTCCAACAACTCCGGGCTTCCAACAACCCCGGGCTTCTAACAACCCCGGGAGGTAACACCCCCCCCCCCTCCCCCCCTCCCCCTCATCACCACCCACCGCTTTGAACCCGGCCCCCCATCTTTTCATCTGGAATTCTGCCCATCAATAGTGCTCCAGATGCCGTTGTCGGCCGGAAGCAAATTGATTCTCTAACAAACTCGCCATCCCCTGCCACCCACCAACTGACGAGCGGCCGCCTTCAACTTTTGTATTTCTTCACTCGGGTCCGGGATCCCGGTAGGTAACGTAGGAAGAGGCACTTGTGGGTTCAGACCGCCAATCCAGATTTCACATTCAGTACTTTGGGAACCAGCAACGGGGAGACGCGTGAAGAATTCGGGAGCAAATTAAGATAGCGTGGAGTTGAAATATCCCGTATGGAGTTGTACCTGTGCGATGGCGGAAGATGACGCTATAACCAGGCATGGATATCACTGCTGGGGGTGCGGGGGCAGATTGGAAGAGAGTGGTGAAGACTTTAGGAGTCCAACAGCCAGAGATAGAAGGAGGCGGGTGCAAGGGATAGCAGAAGGAGTAGTAGAGTCATTAGAAGTGAGGATAAGACCGGAAAGATAACCATTGGAGGCTTTTAAAAAATGCTTGTCGCCTGGGTGTTGGCGTAGATGTTGACGCTACGGGAACGACATTCTGATATGAGAAACTCACAGAGTGCTTTGGGGTCACTACCTATCGGGTTAGCCACATGACACGAGAACTTATAATCAAAAGCCGAGCTCACATTTGCGCAGTTGTCCCTTCCTGGCCAATCAACTGAACAACATCGCCCTCCACCCTCTTCAACCACTTTGGCGCCTTCACATCCTCACTAAGCGCCATCGTCGCTTTTCGCCCTAGTATCAGACCGCAACAACCAATCAAACCCACTCGGCCCTGAATCTGCCTCCAACTTCTCTAGTGCGGGGTGGCTTCAATTATGTGTATGTTGGACAGAGGTTGATGGAGGGAAAGGTAGTAGGCAGTGGAGAGGCCGATGATGCCACCACCAATGATTGCGGTTTGAGACATGACAATTGGATTGCTTGTTGGGATGGGATGTATAATTTAGCAATTACACAAGATGGCGTTCCCGCATTTGGGATAATTGGGGTTCCGCGACGATGTCTAGAGGGTCATTTGCAAACTCGTCTTCATGTTATCCGGGCGTAACCGGAGTTTTCTCGGTACAACGACTTTTATGCGGACTGCAAATGCGGTTTTCCGAGGGAAAGTCGATAGGAAGGAGGCATTGAATGGTGACAACAAAAACTTGAGGATTTTATGGATTTTACGAGTTTAGCTGGATCATGGCCATGGATGTTGACAGTATAATCAATATAATCAAACAGAAATCTACAAACTACCATCAGAATCTCGCTGGTCCTTACATCTTCATCGCACCTTGACGCTTCCTTGAATCACACTGTAGGGGCAACTTTTGATACTCTAACCCCTAAACCCCACCTGCCTCATCTTCAACACAACCTCTTCCTACCGTCACTCAACCCACTTTCGACAATCCACCACTGAGAATCACATCTCAAATCGACCCAAAAATGGCATCCCCTAGAGTCATCCTCGTTACTGGTGCCAGTCGCGGCATCGGCCTTTGCATCGCTCAATCCCTCATCTCCACCGGCAACAAGGTCGTCTTGACTGCCCGCAGTGACACTGAGCTTTCCAAGCTCAAGTCAGCGCATCCAGAACAGGTGGCTTGCCTGACTGGTGACATGGCAGACTTTTCGGTATGTGATATTTTTTTTTTCCATCGATAACGCCTAGATGGAATTGTAATTTTGACATTCAAGTGTACTTGAGTAGCTTCCTGATAAGCTGGTTGCGTTGGCGGTTGAGACTTTTGGCAAGCTGGATGGTGTGGTTGTGAATCACGGTGTCTTGGAGCCGATTAACAAGCTGGCGGATGCTCCTATTGAGCAATGGAAGTCCCTTTACGACATTAACGTCTTTAGTGGCGTCGCTTTGGTACGTACTTTGGGTTAATAATTTCACCATGATTGATAAGTATATACTAACTTACCCTAGGCCAAAGCCGCTATCCCCGCCGTGCGCAAGTCCAAGGGCATGTTCCTATGGATCTCCTCCGGCGCCGCCACTAATAACTACATCTCATGGGGTGCCTACGGCTCCTCCAAGGCCACCGTCAACTCTATTTCCTACCACCTACACGCCGAAGAACCTGATATCACGAGCTTTTCGCTTGCGCCAGGTGTCGTGGCGACGGATATGCAGGTGTTGATTCGCGCGAACGACAAAATGGACCCGAAGCAGCATGAACGGTTCACCGAGTTGCACCAGACGGATAAGCTGTTGAAGCCGGAGTGGGTTGGGGCGGTTGTGGCGGGGATTGTGGTTAAACAAGATCGGGAGCTGGCGGGCAAGTTCTTGCGGTATGTATATGGGGATTGCGAGTGTGTGTCATGGTTCACAGAGGCTAACATTTGAGACAGTATCACGGATCCGGTGCTGGCATCGTATGCGCCGTAGAGATTAGATGAAAAGAAGGTTTATATTGAGCATATCAAAAGAATAAATATAGAATCTGTCAACTTTGAGCTGTTAGCGGGTGATGACAATCATTTTGTAAAGATGAAATTGATATGGGTTCCAGATCAGGCGAAAGATGAAAAGAAAATGTAATCCACAGAGAATAATTCGGAAAGCACGATAATGATTTTTGCATCATAAGGAATAGAAGAGCGAGGGTGCAGAAGAAGACATACTGTATTATTCTCTACGAAAAAAAAACAAAAAAAAATCGCTAAGCACTGCTAGATAATCTTTAGACATTGTTAGCAGGAAGCCTATCAAAGGGAGTTGATGACAAAAAGTGTGTGTCTTGGGTAAGGGATCAGAAACGTCGTTTGGCATAGACAAGTCAATCAGCATCGAGGCAGAAACCTCCATAAGCCTGGGGCGACAACTTATTCATCATAGAAAGGGAAGAATGTGAGAAATCTCGTGATGGCGAGGAAGAGGAGGAATGTGATGTTACCAATTCATTGATGGAGGAAAGACGTCCAACGACAAGATGAAGATCAATGCTTCAACTTGAGCTGAGATGTATTTTTCTCCAGTAAGGCCCAAATGGCCGATGCAAAAAATTGTGCGATGAAGAGAATAGAAAAGACAAGTTGAAGAAAGCTTTGGGTGATGGCGGGCAAGTATTTATGGTAAAAAAAAAAAAAAAAAAAATAGGTTTTTTTTTTAAGACTTCCCCACTTAGATTGTGCCTATCGGGGTTATCGATAAGGAGAAATATGGAAAAGAACGCGGTTGGGACGCGACAGAAGAAGGAATTGAAGGAGTATTATGACGTTGAAATGAATTAAAAAAACAAATTGACAAGTCTAATAGTCTAAATTCGGTTGAGAATTTCTACAAAGTTTGTGATGTGATGCCTTGGGTAAATTCGCAAAGTCTTCTTTACCTAGGGTTCTCATCAAAAGAAATATTCGGGGATGTCAAGCTTCAGCCACACATACACGCCACACGCATAAACGTGGCGTTATACAATCCTTAATAACCTTTTTTGTGGCCTAATGAATGATGCATAAAGACCACCCACCGCCTGCCCCCAGACTGTCGACAGGCCGGCCAAGCTTGCAGTTGCCGACTAGCTTTCAGTTTGGAATTTGCGATTGTGCTATTATGAGACTCACGATCATCAACAACAACAACAACAACAATAACATCACGACAGATTTTTGGTCCTTTTTGTACCTTTTGACACTTTATTTGATACATATTTTCTTTCCTTCTTTTTCTTTTTCTTTGTGATTGGTATCAACAACAGGCAAAAAATGTCGGACCACGAGTTTGGAAGTAAGTTTGTCACATGAGAATCAAAGCGGGCAACTCGAAAAAAAAAAGAGAAAAGATGCCGGAGTTTTTTATATATATATATATATCTACTTCGCGTGCATATTAGACATGACATGTATCACACAGTATTACATTAATTTTGTTGAATCAATCGCGTTGTGAAATCGCGGTGTATAAAGACTGGGATATCGTCCGTCATGGTGTGTTATATAGTATGATATTGTAGTGATCTGCCGAAAGCCTCCATTTGGGCCACCGACTCGACTAGATATCTCTACCTTGACTTGTACTACTAATCTAATCTGAACCCAATCTTTACTAACATTCTCTAGATAATGACGACCTCAGCCTCCCCAAGGCCACCGTTCAAAAGATTGTCAGCGAAATCCTTCCCACCTCCACGGGCATGTCCTTTGCCAAAGAAACCCGCGATCTCTTAATCGAATGCTGCGTTGAATTCATCACCCTCATCTCCTCTGAAGCCAATGAGATCTCCGAGAAAGAAGCCAAAAAGACCATTGCCTGCGATCACATAACCAAGGCACTGGAGCAGCTCGGATTCTCAGACTACGTACCGGCAGTTCTGGAAGCTGCCAATGAGCACAAGGAGGTACAGAAGGGGCGGGAAAAGAAGGGGAGCAAATTGGCCATGAGTGGCATGTCAATGGAGGAGTTGGAGAGACTACAGGCGGAACAGTTTGCGGCGGCGGCGGCGAGACACACTTGAGTGGATGGGGGGGNNGGGGGGGGGTTTACGTTGAATTGTTTTGATGATAGAATGAATAATCATTTTCTCATGTGATTGTGCATATTCAGAGTGTAAATCTTAAAAGACATGTACAGTGTCAAGAGTGAAGCTAACGTGACACAAGATGAGGCTTAAGACCGGGAGTTACCTGGACAAAGTCCGAAGCTATATAAGTCACTTCTCACCAGTTTCCTTTTATAATTAAAATTTTTTTTTTCAGTCTTTTTGAGATCATCTTCGGCTTCTAATAAGATTTTTTTTTTTTTTTTTGCAAATATATAAATATAATTTTGAGAGCCATTTGTTTGCTATTTCACAAACTGCCATTAGTATTGAAACTTGCAGCAACCACTATTTTGGTGGATTGCAAGTTGTCGATTTAAAACCCCACATTAATTCGCCTTGTCAAACTTCACCCAAAGTAACAACTCTTTCTCTTCAATTCACACACTCTCTCTCACTCATCAAAATCTACACAAAGAAAAAGTCACAATGTCTGCTCACGACGCCAAGCACATCTCTTTTGATCCTCTTGTGAGTTGCTGAGATTTAAATTGGCCAAAAAAAAAAACCAAAAACCAAAAATAAACGGTGTTGATTTAGGCAGCTAACTGCAGAGGGGAAACATAGCCTGAGAAGGAGGCGGTCTGGACTAGACTCAAGAAGTAAGAGTCGCCTACACACACAAGTCCACATCGTGAATCCAATGCTGTGCATACTAATTCTAACTCAGAGCGACTTATCTCGACCCCACCGGCACACAGCGCGATTGGGAATACGCCGAGCGCACCACTCGCCCTGCCGGCAGCGACATTGATGGCGTCGGCATCGTTGCCATTCTCGAAAAGGAAACCGGCCCCGAAATCATGCTCCAGAAGCAATACCGCCCCCCGGTTCAGCGTGTCTGCATTGAGATACCCGCCGGCCTTATTGATGCTGGTGAGACGGCCGAGCAGGCGGCTGTGCGTGAGTTAAAGGAGGAGACGGGGTATCTGGGTACTGTGAAGAACACATCGCCAATAATGTTTTGCGGTAAGTTTACATATCCAAGGGGTCCTTTATTTGGGATTTGTCGCTAATGAGGGGGTAGATCCTGGTTTCTGCAACACGAACCTTCGTACTGTCCACATGACGGTAGATATGAACCTACCCGAGAACCAGAACCCTAAGCCCCAGCTTGAGGAGGAGGAGTTTATTGAGGTATTCTTTGTGCCGCTCAAGGAGCTTTTTGCTGAGTGTAAGAGACTCGAGTCGGAAGGGTACGCTATTGATGCGCGTATTGGATCCCTGGCTGAAGGTATCGAGGTGGCCAAGGGTTTTAACCTCACTGCCTAGAGCAGAAACAGTAATGACTACGGACACACAGCTATCTACGGTGTTGGTGTCTGGTAGGCTAGATATAACATGTAATGATGATAATAGACAGTTTATATCCTGAATATCAATCATTTCCAATCACTGTACGATTCATCTGAATCCATGGAATATCTAGACAGAACTTTGGGTTAACCCACTAATTATTAACCCTAGTTACATGGTCTATGACATCAGCAACTGCAAACAAGCGGCAATTAGCGCATATCTGCGAAAACAAAAAATGCCCTATAGCCAAAGCCTCATGTTCAGTTGCGGGCCACAAAAGAGAGTCATTGAAAGAGTGGACATGAGTGCATGCTCTTCATTGCAGTTGGGTAGGCGAAGAAATTGGGCCTTTTTGCTTGAAAATAACAAATCAATTATAACTGATGCTGCCTGTTATCTTTGGGCTGTTGTACATACATACATGTATGCCGGTTTTGGAAGTCACTTTTATTTCATGTGACTTTACAAATTGCCGCCACTTTATAGCTGCGCATATTTTGATTTTGATTTTGATTTTGATTTTTTTTTTAATCTTTTTATTTTTTTGTAAAAAAAAAGCCACAATTCATGAAAAGAAGCTATCAACATTGCTCATCCAACATATTAGGATCTTATCGTTTCTTCATCTATCAAACCACTAAATCGTCACTCTCAAATCATTCTTGCCCTCAATGTCATATCTCGAGAGTATCGGAGGTGCCTTTAGCTCTCAAGTGTCTTATGGAGATACACCACCATCGAATTCGCCTGCCGACTATCAACCCACCGCCGTGGCCGATGATGTAACGGCTGCCCGTGAACTCCTTTTCCACAAGCTACCCATGGAGCTCGTCGATGCAATCCTGGATAAGGCCGAATATTGGACGACATTCTACACGGAGATGATGAGTCCCAAGAACATCACCCAACGGCGTATCAACGGCTCATTCCCCGACTCTGGTGGGAACGGCAACATGATCATTGTAAGTTTACATCTGCAATCTTATCATCGTCTGACATTGGTATCAAAAATAAAAATATCTACACGGAGCAAAATCTAACCTTGTCAACCTCACAAAAGTGTCGCTCTGCTCCTATTGGCTTCGTCAAACGTGACATTGACGGTGAATACTGGAAAGCTATCGACTTCCCCGCTCCGCCCGCCCCTGGAGAAACCATGCGTGAGGCTGATTCCTTCCGCGCAACCCTTGGCCACACATTTCCCGCCCTCATCCGCCCCGTCCGCAAAATAGTCTTCACAATCGTTAGCCACGACCAGGGCTGGTCCAGCGAGCCTCAAGATCCACGCAAGCCCTACACCCCCTCGTGGACGTGGTTTGATGTAGGCATCGAGCGGTTTTCCAAGACTGAACATTGCAAGCTGAAGATGGATACGGGCAACTGTGACCATGATCTCGAGGAGATGAGATTCGGCGATGGGCTGTCGGCTTGTTCCGTGCGGACGATGATTCCGGCGACGCGGCCAAAGAAGGACCAGAATGGAGTGGACACTGACGAGCTTGAGCTTGATATTCCGGGCGCACCCAATGATGAGTGGACGGTGCAGATTAACCGGCTAGCGAACAATAACTACATGGAGCACGTAATTGAGTGGAAATGGGAGGACAACATCAAGCCCGATAGTGCGGAGGCCACTACAGAGTTGGTGAACAAGGGCCGTGGACGGGGGACTGCCATGGGGAAGTTTGTGCGCAGGCTGCAGGTTGGTGACATCATTACACTGTGGGGCAAGGCTAGATTCCCCGGATGGCGGAACGATGTGAAGAGTGCCAAGATTGATGTGTTCTGGACGGTCTAAGCTTCTTGTGCTCGCGCTCTTATGATTTCTACAATGTGTTTTTATTTGTTTTGTTCAAGTTTGGTTTGGTGACGGTACATACTTAATACTGCATCATGCGTTTAGCTTGCATTGCCTGAAATCCTGATAATATCGCTTCCATTTCCCTGCCGGGCTTATTCCGGATAAATATGAAAATGTGGGGTCGCCGCTGCCCCGCACAATGCTTTTTCACCTTCCCTACAGGTCTCTCTCTCTCTCGACTTTAACCTAGTGCAATTTACTTATCGATAAGCAAAGATGGGACAAGTTGGATAATGAACCCTATTGCGCCATGAGCACGTGCAAGCACACCATCCGCCCAGCTTTTAGTGGTGACAGACTCAAACGGGCCAGGACAAAGGTTGCTTGAAAGAAAGCTTAGAAATAAGTATCATGGATTTCTTGTCAAGTGGACATTGACCTTTATCAATTGTGTGGTTGCTGATGGCATCATTGGCTGCAATTTAAAATTTGTGACTGCACCCATTAAACCTGAATCATCTTGGCTCTTTATTCCTCCTGCGTGCGCCAAGCCGTCCATTGGTTATTGTTCCCTCGCATATTTTCCTTTCTCGATAACTACGTTGGTTAAAAATTCATACTTCATTAGTGATCTATGATGCTTTCCCGCGCTGTCCCCGCGCCCCTGCGCACTCTCTGCATCGGCAGCTCCCGTGCTATTACCGGCGCCCGTATCACCACCTTCATCACCACCCGCACTTTCAAATCCGATACATCCTCCCGGTACTCCTCTTCCTCTACCGCCGCCGCCGCCGCCGCCGCCACTGCGTCTTCCCCCGCATCAAACCCCGCCATGGCTTTCCCATGCCTTGACAAACTCGAGTCCCGCTCTGCCACCCTTGAAGCCAAGACCGCCGATAACTCTGGCCCCGAACCCTCGTACACTGTTGGAGTCACCCAGACCTTTCACAGCTCAGAATCCCTTTTGCTCGATTGGGGTGGTGTATTGCCCGAGTTTGATATCGCCTATGAGACCTGGGGTACTTTAAACGCAGACCGGAGCAATGCGATCCTCTTGCACACTGGTCTCTCGGCCTCGTCGCACGCGCACTCTACCGAAGCCAACCCACAACCCGGCTGGTGGGAAAAGTTCATAGGCCCTGGTTGTGCCCTCGATACCAACAAATACTTTGTCATCTGTACCAACGTCATTGGCGGTTGCTTTGGCTCAACCGGCCCCTCTAGCATCGACCCCGCCGATGGCGCCCGCTACGCAACGCGCTTCCCTATCGTCACCCTTCAGGATATGGTTCGCGCACAGTTTCGCTTACTCGATAGCCTATACATCAATCGTCTGTATGCCTCCGTTGGGTCTAGCATGGGTGGCATGCAATCGCTTGCCGCCGGTGTTTTATTCCCGGAGCGCGTCCGCCGTGTTGCAAGTATCAGTGGTTGCGCCCGGTCACACCCCTATAGTATCGCCATGCGCCATACGCAGCGTCAGGTCTTGATGATGGACCCTAACTGGAACCGCGGCTTCTACTACGGACGGGTCCCCCCTCATGCCGGTATGAAGCTTGCACGTGAGATCGCCACAATCACCTACCGTTCAGGCCCCGAATGGGAGCTCCGTTTCGGCCGCCGTCGCGCGGACCCCAGCAAGTGGCCGGCGCTGTGTCCAGATTTCCTGATTGAAACCTATCTGGATCACGCTGGCGAGAAGTTTTGCTTGACCTATGATCCCAACAGTATGCTGTACGTGAGCAAGGCGATGGACCTGTTTGATCTCGGAGCCGAGTACATGGTTGCCACTGCCGCGCGCCGCGCCGAGAAGTTGAAGAAAATGGAGTCTGGTGAGGTCCTACCGGTTGATGAGGCATCCTGCGGTTTGACACTCCCGGAAAAACCGTACACGGAACAGCCGTCTCAGAAGCCTCAGTCGTCAAGGGCGGATTCAGGGCCGCCGGCGGATCTTGTCAAGGGGTTGGCGAATATGAAGAACACACCGACATTGGTCATGGGTGCGGCTAGTGATATTTTGTTCCCGTCATGGCAGCAGAAGGAGGTGGCGGATGCTCTGGAGTTGGCAGGGAACAAGGAGGTGATACACTTTGAGTTGACCAATGAGATGAGCATGTTTGGTCATGATACGTTTTTGTTGGATCTGAAGAACATTGGAGAGAACTTGAACAAGTTCCTCGGTTAGAAGTTGGGAGACTGTTGTAGTGAATAGTTGCGGAGTGGAGTTACCAGGGAAACAAAAAGTTGAACTTTCGGGGGTGTCCTAGAGTGTCGTTATGTCTAGGCGATGTTTTGTATATCTTGTTTGCATAATCGAATTGAAGCTGGAGTTTAGGAGTTGATTTAATTTAGGTATAATCTGATTAACCGAGGCACTTTTACTTAGTCGCATTGCATTCATTATAGATCAATATATGGTATCAGTTGATGCGATGTAAGTTGTCTATATTTTCTGTTCACTATCTAAATCAAATGTGCGAGTCGTGATATCTTTTAAATGTACAATGGTTTTCTTTAGATGAAACCCTTGATGACGGCAGCCTCGGCGTTAAGAATAGAAGAGCCAGCGGCACCAATAACGGCTAGAATGAGGGTTAGCATGAGACTTTAAATTTGGGTCTTACTCGGGGGAAGGCAGCTCACTGTTGTGACTGAGAGCAACAAACTTGATGTCAAAGATACCGCTCTCATCCTCACGGACACGGCCAACACTGACGGCGTAACCGTTGGAGATGTTGCGATCCAGACGGGGCTGCGGCCGGTCGTCTTGGTCAAACACCACAATCGACTGCTCGGGAGCCGATGGGCAACCCAGCTTGTTGGCGTCGCTCACATACTTGCGCATTGCTTCCTTGACCTGTTCGGCCGACGGCGGGGGACGCCGAGAAAAGCGCAACGACACACAGGCAGTGTGGCCATCTAGGACGGGCACACGGTTGCACGAAGCAGAGACACGCAGGCCAGCCTGGGTCTCAAAAGCGGTGTTGTCGGCGTTGAGCGAACCAAGAATCTTGCGGGCCTCGGTCTCGAGCTTGTCCTCCTCGCCGGAGATGAAGGGGACAACGTTGTCGATGATGTCCATAGAGGAGACACCAGGGTAGCCGGCACCAGAGACGGCTTGCATCGTGACGACAGAGACAGTGTCGACGGGACCGAACTCAGCCTGCAGGGCGGCGAAAGGGATGACGAGGCCAATGACGGCGCAGTTGGAGTTACAGACGAGGAAGCCCTTTTCGAGGTTGTGGACCTTGCGCTGGTATTTGATGAGCTCGAGATGGGAGAGGTTGACGGTGGGGACGACGAGAGGGACGATTGGGTCGCGGCGGTAGTTCTTGGCGTTGGAGAAGACGGCGATGTTGGCGGCGCGGAACTCGGCCTCTGCACAGGAGTGGTGTTAGGCGGGGGATACACGTAGAGACGGGGAAGCTGGAAGTGGATGGCGATACTTACCAACCTCACCGGCAACGTCAGCGTTCAGACCGGAGAAGACAATGTCGCAGTCGGCAAACTCAGCAGCCTTGCATTGTCTCACAATGAGGTCGCCGACCGGGCCAATGGGCGACGCCTGCTTCCACTTGACGGCGTCTTTGTACTTCTTGCCGGCAGAGCCAGGCGAAGCACCAACAGCATAAAGCTTCAGAAAGGGGTGTTGCTGCAGCAGCAGGATGAAGCGCTGGCCAACAGAGCCAGTGCAGCCGAGGACACCTGCAAGCATGCGCCGGCCATGTTAGCGAAACGAATTGACATGATGACGGGAGGAGGGGGGTGGTTAAGAAGACGTACCGACATTCTTGACGGGATATTGCGACATGGTGATTGTTGGATTTGCAGATATGCGACGAGGAAAAAGATTGTGGAAGCAAGAAACAAAAGCAGACCCGGCGCACCAGTTTGGTAAGTCTATCTAACCTCTCAGACTCCCAAGTGACTCAATTATACAGACGTGTGCCCCCCCCCAGCAGCTTTCAATCGTTACAGCGGCCAGGAACACAATCCATCGCTGGCTAACCCGATCCTGAATAGACATCAAACCGCCTGAGGTCTCACCCCACCAAGTTTTTTTTGGCTTAATGCAATCATCATGTTATCATGTCATTGGCAACGAGGAAAACCGAATTCTCACAAGCCGCAAATCGGAGGGGCTTTTTTGTTGTTACGCTGAGTCATGGGTTTGGGGGTTTGAGTGGTGGCATTAGGGTTGTATGTAGTGCGGGGTATAGTGCCCCACTAAAAACATACTTATCCTTTGTCGGACAATGTTGCAATTGAACGACAAAGGGAAACTACCCACATTTCTGTACCACAATAACATATGAGATCAATGACAGAGAGGCAAAGACATTAATTATCGTTATGGAGAGAGAAGAGCAGAATTAGCATTGATCAAGACACAATCGAACCAATACGCAAACATTATCAACATATACAAGGTTTCAGTGCGGCTATCCGTGGATTAAAGGTGTCACCCGACCGACCATGCATCGAGTTTAGATGTGGACTCACGGAGTGAGTGTCTCACGACATTGCATCAAAGAAACCTCGATCTCACAGTTTTGAATTGAAACCACGTCATCCGTTTATCTAAGATCCAGTATTAGACTTCATCAACTGTCATGGCTATTCTTCCAAGCCTGAAATGAAGGGCCCCGCGAGCCCTGAAGCGATGAAATGGCTTCGCAGGGTTATCTCATCACACATCTTCCCATCCTAGATCTTGGTGAATCAAGAGCTAGCGTGTGTGGCGAATCTTGAACTCCTCCTGAACTAGGGAATCAATCTCTTTAACTTGTGATGATCATCAACACCAGCCGTGTCTCTGAGCCGTATCTGCGCCAATGGCGTTGCAGGTGAATCCCGATAAGCTCCACTTGTCTTCCAAGAACGACAATCCACAGTGGCAATCGTCTACGTATGCATCTTCTTCACAGCATCTCCAACTCTTTGAACATAAAAGGCGAGATGAGCGCCTGTTCCAATTCCCCTTTGAGTTTTTTTTTTCTCTTCTCTTTCTTTCATGATATCGTCCATGTTCTCATCAATTGTAGGTTCAACCTTCTTTGAGTTTTTTTCTTTTTATTGATATCCAAATTTTGTTTCAATATGAGGTATGTTTTCACACAAAGACACATCTCGAAATTACTGTTGTACAAACATGCAATTATAATTCGCTTCGTCACGAGCTTGCCGTTGATTACGTGATCTTGATTTCGTCTTACCTTCTAACCACAAATCACTGTTAACTCAGGCTTCGCCCCCGTCACCCCAAACGGAGTGTCTCTGATCAAGACAACCTTGAGTCAGATCAGGACGCCAACTCTGATAAAAGGGCCCCGTCAGTGCGCCGCTCAACTAAGCGGCCCCGCGCGGGATCTTCCATAGCCTCGACTGAGTCATGTGTAACGCCATCTACGGATGACTATGTTTCGTCGGCCCAGGCTAGCATTTCCTCTGATGGGACCTCACCTTTGACTTCCGAGTACTCATCGCCGGCTGAGGACGCTCCCAAACGCAAATACCGGAGGCGGCCCCAGGTTGTGAAGGCACCCTCCCCTCCTGTGGTCAAGAAGCCACGAGCAAGAGGCTCGCCTCCTGCTTTTGCGCATAGCCGACAGGCGCTATGCGATGCCTTTCCCTGGTTCAAGTCTCATCAGGGTGGAACATACACGCACGATGGAATTGTCTATGGTCTTTACATGGACAAGTTTGCGTGTATTCGGGATTGCATGTCGGAAGATGTAATCATCACTCATATGTGAGTTAACCCAGAGTTCCCCATCAGTTACGAGCATGTACTCACTAAATTTGACTTGTAGCGGAGGTGGTCGTAGTAAAAACGACAGTGCCACTGGTCACGGCCGGTCTGCTGACCAAAAGAAAACGCATAATCACATCGCCTGGGCCGCCTCGCAGGACCTTCACCAGTTTATCCTGGTAATTATTGGCAGGAGATTGCCCGGGTGTCCTGTTGAAGTGGAATTCGAGTTTAACGTGCTCGACTTCTTTATGGTGACTGACCTGTGGTGGGAGGTTGATGAAGCTGGTTTCAAATTTGCCAAACTCAAGCTTCAACGTATCAACAAGAAGACCCTGGCTTGGTGGGTTCCCGATACGGAGCAGGAGGTGAACAAACCGAAAAACGCAGCCTCGAAGCCTTCCCGGTCGGTGTGTCGAGTCTGCTCTCGGGAGTCGAAGCAGATCTTTCAGCAGGCTTGGTGCTGTTTAAACGAGAACTGCGCGGAATTCTTTGAGTTTCCTAGCGAGATTGATCAGTCCGTTCTGCGTTACTCGGAGGCCTTTTTGTCTGAGCGCGTGGACTACCGTGGAACCGCTTTTCTGTCAACCGACGACATGCAAACCTTCAAGGAATCGCCAGAGTCTAGACCGTCTTTGTTGGCAACTTGCGAAAGAAAAGACCCACCTCCGCTGATCCCGTCTTTGCCGTCTCCGGGCTCTGATGGCACCGGAAGTGAAAAGACTTTCCGTATGGGGTCCGTTTGCCCAGCCTGCCGTTGCTGTTCCCGTCGCAAGTATTGGTCTGGATGGGTTTGTGAGAACCCAGGTTGCGGAAAGGATATTGCCTCCCCGATGCAGATCCTGCCCATTCGTGATTTAGACATGCCGGTGTCACTTGAGAGTTTGATCGCCAAGGAGATCATACCTCCTTTGGTCATGGAAACTGTATCAACCGACTCGCTGCCGGGTTACATTGTGCGGCAATTCCTACTTCGGAACCAAACCGGAGTTTTGCAAGGCCAGGATCGGGATGCTATTGTCGGAACGGTTACGCACTTCAAGGCAGATGCAAAGACGTGCGCAACGGCCAATGGCCCGAATGATTTGTGGGAGAAGATTCAAGTGTGTGCAGCTGAGGGAAATTGGTGTAGAGGAGCAGTGCGGCACGCCGGTTGCAAGTATCATCTTTGTATGGATAAGTGATGATTAATATCTACTAACCTTTGCTTTGGCAGTGCCCGGCGAAATCTTGACCCGGAACTTTCTGCAAAACTATGGAGCCCCGTACAAGTATACGGGTTCCTTGACCGGCAAAGGCTTCCAGGCCACGCCTGATCCTATATTCAGTGCGCTTAATCGCCTGACCTGGGCCGGTAGAGGAGCAGTTCAGAAGTCCTCGGCTTCGCTCGAGGGTCGTTTGGATATTTCTCCAAACTTGGATGATGATTTCATCGATTTCAACGAGATCCTTTCCCTCGGTTACTTTGAGGATGATTGCATCTCGGTATGCGTTTGATACTCCGTTGGTTACTTGCTGTTTGCTTCAACTAACAATTTCTTTTTTTCATCTCATCTTCTATAGTGGCACGATGACGGCGAATATGAACTCGGACCGACAGTCGCAACGCTTTCTCTTGGTTCACCCTCGACCATGTCTTTCCGCCCAAAGAACCCCCGTGGCCAAAAGGGAATAACACGAAGAACCGTGCTTAGAGTTGCACTTGGCCATGGCGATATGATTGTCATGCACGGTGCCGAAATTCACCGTTGTTTCGAGCATCGTGTAGATCCTTTCGGCCCTCGGCGCTTTGCACTGACGTCTCGACACATTGTTTTGGACCGGATCACAGAGGAGCAACGAGCCCAGGCGACGGAGTTAGGCAGGATTCCAGATCGGGCTCGGCTTCCACATCTACAATATCACGGAGAAGATTATTAATGGGTTGATGGAATGTTGTTGATTTAGTTATACAATCCCGATTTACGGATAATCAGCTTCTAATATGACACACAAGGACTTTTCAGTCTTTTCTACTATTGATACACTTCACCACTTGTCTATTCCCTCTTTTATTCCGGAAACCAGCAACACAACACTTCCATAGTGTCTCCGAATATCCTGCTTTTCAACATCATGCGTATCTTCAACCTCACCCCACCGACTCGTTTGCCAATCAATCTCAATATTCGCCGCCTTGGCCGCCGCATCTGCTGAAAACTCCCTCTTATGACCCGCTACAACCCCGACATCCTCCGACCACTCACTCAACAACCGCGCCGCCACCAGGAAACTCTTCCCCGAAATAACAGCCCGCTCCAGTCCCGCCAAATCCCACGCATTCAACTCCGTCGCCCACTTCTCAATAACCCCCCGCGTCTCCGGTGCCTGCGTCTTGGGGAAAATCGACCCATCGTCTAAAGCCGGTTCAATCGTCACTCCCTTCCAGACATTCGCTGTCAACCACCCAATCAACGGCATTGCCATATCTCTCTGGGAATCCCGAAGAGACTGTCCCTCCCCCCTCATATTCACCGGAGGTTCCGGCGCCCAACAGAGGACGGAATCAGTGTCAAGGTAGCGCATAAGGAGGCGGACGAGACCGGGGCGGATGGTGGGAGTGGCAAGGGTGTCGTCGGCGGCGATGTCGATGGCGCGGCAGGTTAGGGAAGTGAGGGGAAGGAGGTGGGATTTGGTAGCGTCGGTGGCGGAGGAGAGTTGGTCCCATTCGATGGCGAGGGCGGTGGCAAGGGCATGTTTGGTGGGGGGGATGCGGACGATGGCTTTAGTAGAGGGATGACGGAGGGGACGGGTATCGAGGAAGATTTCAAGGGCACCTAAGGGAAAAGGAGTCAAAGTTAGCAAAGTCCCCACCAAAATAATCATAAATAAATAAAGCTCACCATCAACCTCCTTCACACTAACATCCGACCAAAACCTCCTCTTCACAACCATAACCTCCCCCTTCGCATTGCGAATACTCCTCGCCTCCCTCAGCATCTCCGCCTGCCGTTTCCTCCTCTTAACTCTCGACATCTCCGACACCTTTTCCGCCGACGGAACCGGTGCCTCCGGCGGCGGACCCGTACCTAGCAGAGGACTAACCTCGGCAGCTGAAGGCTTGCCGGTATGGATGGGACAAAGGGAGAGGAGGAATGGGGCCGCGGTGGAGGGGCGGGGGGCCAAGCGGAGAAGGGGAAGGGTGTGGGAGAGGATGCGGGACATGGTGGATGGGGGAGGGGGGGGGGGG
>MKGJ01000521.1:1383-16598 GCA_002018255.1 Bretziella fagacearum | reverse complement strand
CCCCCCCCTCCCCCTTATGTCCGCCATCCCAGTCATGTCACTTTATGGTTGAAGCACAAACGCAAATTGTCAGTACTAGGGACTGTACCTACATACATAATACTGCAGCCATTCATAAAACATGCAGACACCCGCTCCCTTTCTTTCACTACCCCTCTATACTAGTACTGCCTACTTTCCTTACTATAATCTGTGTTTTTTTCTTTTTTTTCTTCCCTTTTATGATTGGTACCTACACTACTTTATTCCGCTAGCCTTCTTCTGTCTTTTCACCTTCAAGGGGACTCTGTTTAACTTATCTGTGCTCTTTTCTTCTCTTACATAGGCTTCCATCTTTGACTACTCACAGCCCTGTGACACTGGCTCTGTGGTCCTCACACCCCATTCCGGCTCACTATCTCCGCCTATGTCGTCGGTCGGCAGAAAAATCATGCACAGCCAAGGCTACCACCCTTCAAATGGTGCCCCGTCCCATCAACAACAGCCAACGCCACCTACTTCCTCCAAGCCCTTTTGGACACAAAACAGCTTTGACATGAGCTCGGTCACTACTAGCCAGAGTAGTCCATCTCTTGGTGCTCCAGCTCCTGTGTCTGCCGACAGCACTGGTGGCTTTGACTCCATCAACAACTACATGAGCAACCATTCTCTTCATGACAACCTTGGTACTTCAGCCAACACGTACTACCCTCCTTCCTACAGGGTCCCGGCTCCCAAGCCTGATCTTGGTGACAAGAACTACTACTCTCAGCACTCAACGCAGCAACATGGCCCCACGGGACCCACTCACCAGTACACTTATCAGACATTGACTCCCGCCATGGGGTTGATGATGTCCCACACTCAGCAGCAACAACACCAGCTACCGTCGAACCACCACCTTGCACAGGCTCACAACTCTCTACCCCAGCCGCTTCCACCTTCGCAGCAACCCTTTCAGTTGAATACAAGCTCAAGATCGCAAACCATGACCGACATGCCCCCCGTTCGCAGAAACAACAGAGTCACCAAGTCCAGAGCTCCAGCATCCAATGCCCGCAAAGCTGCCAACTCAAGACCCAAGAATATCACCCAAAAGGTTCCACTAGCACCTTTTGATATCAACCCTCTACAGTTCAAGCCTGGCGTGCCAGACATTGACCGCACAGTCCTCGAGCTTAGACGCCGCTACGATGGAAACAAGGGAAAGAACATGTGGGAGGCTATTAGTGAAGCCTACAAACACTTCCAAACTGTAGAGGCCGGCAAACCCGACGGCAAGAAAGAAGAGAAAGAGCCTGCAAGAGCCACACTTCAAATGCGCGTAACAAGATCGAGATCGAGATGGATCCAGTGGAAAGAAGAAGAGGTAAGTTACGATTTATTCTTTTTGCCCCCTCCATCACCATTATTTGGTATCACAAAGGAAATCTTTCTTTTTCTTTTTTCTTCTTTTTATTTCTATTCCTTACTCTCCCTCCAGCTCGTTCCTTCCCTTTACATTTATTGTGCTACAAGGACTCGAACCAGACTCGAGATCCTCATACCTTACTAGGTATTTTTCCTGGTCACCCAATCTGGCAATTACCATTTTCCTTGCACCTCGTTTAGACGACCACTCATCATCGCACATACTGAAAAACAAGCAAGGCACACCCCATTTTCTTCTCCCCCTCCACCCCCATTCCATGACCCATATCCATGCTTCTCCCCCGGGCAAGCATTGAGCCACTCGATAGCCCCACGACCTCTCACTTCTTGTTTGCCCGTCAATCCATTATCCATCACTGGTCAATCACCCTTGTACCCCCCCCAAGGCATTCGTCCCCTTGTCATAGCCCCAAGTGGTACACAACTTCAACTTCTTTTGCGGCGTTTTCTTGCTGTTGAACCCTGATAATTTAGGTAGATTTAAATAGCTGGCCCCATCCAATTGTGATCACATCGGAAGCCAGTGCACTTCGGTCCTCTCTCTCTGCCTTGTAGCACCAATGTGACACCACAGTGTGCTACCTACCCCATTACTGCTATACTACTCGCATTGCATCGAGCTGGAGCCCATCTCTCGGAGACAACTACAAATATTAACATATCTCTTTTCTTTCTTTAGACTCAACTTCTTCGCGAGGCTTGGGCCATAATCGAAGACCAACGCTACGAGCTCATTAGAGCCAAGTTTGAAGAACTCGGGGGCGGTAGCTACATGGCATGGAACTCTAGAAACGTCGAATGCAAACTTGTCGAAGAGGGCCTCGAAAACATTTACTACCACGAGGAAGGTCGCGAACTTATTCGTGCCCGCTTCAAGAGTGCCGCGGATCATAAAGATTCCAATGCCAAGGCTCTAGTGTCGAATATTCGACATCGAAGCTTCGATCCGATGGCTGCCATGTACAGAGCAGATTTGTCGGATCCGTCATCACAGCGTACGCAGGCTATGTCTCATATGCCTGATATGAACGTTGACACTATCATGAGTGATATCGAGGCAGTCCGTGGTCTAGAAATGTGGGATAATTGTGAGATTGACCCCGGGATGCAGTAGACAATGCATTCAGAAGAGGTGGAGGCTATGGAGGGAGGGTGAGCATATTTTGGCATTTGACTTGAGATCTTTTCTTTTTCTTTCTTTTCTAGCTCTTTGATCTTTCAACATGGCAGTTGTTGGTTTGTTTTGTCACTCTGTTCCTCCTCATTTTCTACTTCTTCCAAGAACATGACCTTTGTTGTCATTGTTCGATCAGGTGATCACATTTTGCTACTCGTTTCACCTCAACTCACTTCGTTTATGCTTCATGATTTTACTAACCTCACTTCTTATTGCACTCCTGCGCTGGATATTGTTCTTTTCTCGTCTCTCTACACTCCGGCCTCCGCACTCTGGACCACCTTGTATTCCCTCTTGTCATTCTTTTGTTGCATGCTTTGGTTCTCTGTCGGTAGTTTTAGCATTTCTGTCGGCGTTGTTCTGTCTGGGTGGCTTTGTTTTGTTTGCTTTTAACTTTCCATTGTTTCTTCGTTTGCGTCTTGTTTTCTTGTTTACATTGTTGTTCTTTTATGTTATATCTAGATTCTTCACATTGGCCACCGCTATATAAATCACTATACACTGTGGTATTCAACAAAGCCCAATCCTTTATTATATACCGCACTTTCTAGTCATGTTCATGCTTTGACCTTGACTTGATTTAAACGTCTGTTGGACTTGATAGGCGTTTATGCTTTGTTTATGAAATTGGTGGCCAGCCTCATGATGCTAGCAAGAAGGCATTACATGGATTCCATATCCTTTGTTCTCCAACTCCTTGTCCGCGGAAAGGCTCCACGGTATCCCGACAGACAAATATTCGCATTTGTACCTATCAAAACGTCAAACGCACCGTCCGGCAGTCTGTTGACACGACCCTAGTCTATTTGCCCTGTAACCGTACCGTAATCTGATCAACGGAAGTCATCCCGTTGATTGCTTGGCAAATAGCAGCTAGCTAGGCCTGTTTGTGATAGCATTAGGTAGGATATTAATGCATTCACCGAAAGATGGCAGGCGGGTAAGAGTCATTTGGCACCCGGTTAAACTTCTGGGGGTGGCTTTGTACTGCTATCTTGATACATTTCCTATAATACACATCTGAATTATCTGACAAATGGACAGGCTAGCCTAACTTTGACCGGGGATGTTTATGCGAAACGCGAGATTCTCGGATGGCCGCTGCGAGGATCAGGATATAGTTAGTGACAAGGGTTCTTGATTTAGAACTGGCGGGTACCTGCTTGTGATGAACCAGTTACTTTACTTGACAGTAATTTGGCCTGCGTGGGATGATGCTACATGCAATACCCTCCCTATACTCTAACGATCCTCTAACCCATTATGATACCAACCATTTACCTCCATATATGCTATAGGAAAGACTGATACACTCACAATAATCCCATTCATTAGACTACTTGCAGTAAATTCAATAACATTCTATGTGCTTTTTCAAAGTCAGTTCATGATTAGATCCCGATGTACCTTGAGCTTA
This sequence comes from Bretziella fagacearum, assembly GCA_002018255.1. Taxonomy (NCBI): domain Eukaryota; kingdom Fungi; phylum Ascomycota; class Sordariomycetes; order Microascales; family Ceratocystidaceae; genus Bretziella; species Bretziella fagacearum. The sequence continues at coordinate 12,594 of MKGJ01000521.1, read as the reverse complement.
GGGAACTAGTCACTTTTTGGGAACTTGGTATTCTGTTTGTGACTCAGATCAAGGACACTGTCACGGACCTGAAAGCCTAGAACGTCTTACCGGTCAGACTTCTGATATGAAGGTTACGGGTCAAAGTTCCGCAGCGAGTCCTCTTTTTGTGCTTTGACAGGGCTTTGGGTTGGCTAAGTCCCTGGTTAAACTAATTTCATAGTGAAATGATTAGTTTTTCTTGGATTCTCAGTGTCGTACTTGTAACTATGATTAAGGCACTCCTACTTATAAACACAAGACTTCTCTGTCAGAAATGCCTAAATCCCTTCCCAACTCACACACTCGATACCATCAACGCGTAACAATAATCTCTACCCACTACCCTACTGGAAAACACCCTCGCTCCCAGGCCACTGTCCAAGTCCCGCCGTCAATCCAAAAGTAGGACCCTTGGAAAATCCTAATTTTGATAACGTGTCGTCCTGCAGGGTCACTGGGAGGTGAGCGCAACGCTACTAGTGGAAGTTGTCAAGGGTAACGTCTCGAGAAGACGGAACAATATGTCTGTGGGTTTGAGAATCCGGTGATGTTTGGCGGAGTCTAGACTTGCTACTTTTCAAAGTCTTTGCATTGTTGGACTTGTATGAAGATGATAATCTAGATGTCTCCATAATAGTAAAGACTGTATTCCTGGCGTCTCTCATGCTGTTGGTCCGAAGTCACAGCGATAATCAACAAGCCTCGACTCTAGAAGCGACATGTCATTTGTACACACCCCATAACTCGTCTCTCAGTCTCACAGAAGCGTCTGAAACCTCAGCATAGCTCCTCTACCAACAAGAATGTTATCCGTTAAAGTGGATATCACTGTTGGAACTTGTTTACCGAGAGCAACTTATGTTTACCAACAAAAAGGGCATTGGCGCCAGAGATATGGCAACGGGTGGGACGGGGATAGGATAGGACTGTATGGAGACATAAAGTAGGGTATCATTGATGGGACTGCCAACACTTTGGACACAGCCAACGCATGATGTTGGCCGGGGCTGTAGGGTGTCTAGGCATTAGCACCCGCATCAAGAGCTCATCACGGGATCCGAAAGTCATGCAGCTAAGGGGCGTGAGAAGTTAACAATGAGGTCGCAGTGATATAACGAGTTGGTTTCAACAGTCTCACACACTACCACTGCGTCATCTGAGCACAGATTTCCGAGCAATGTGTTCCAACATTAGCTAGTGGTGATTCAATAGTTACGACCGTCGTACAAAGAGTTAGGGTTCCTTCTGTTTTCAATAGTGTGTAACGATAGTTTATGGTTGAGGTTATTTCCTTATTGGGCATCTTACTGGAAGTATTGTGAGTAGTGAATTGTATTATGGCCTAAACTGACCAATGTTTGGTGTTATCACTATCTTGTAGGTATGTTAACGGGCATGAGGTTGAAGAGGTGTATTTCGTTGCCACTGGCTTCCGACTGTATATTGCTGCAGGCCTGATACTTAAATAGCCGCATTTCATAGCGCAATTACGCTATCAATACAATTGCGCAACCTACTCAGTAACAACCCAGCACCTGACGCTAACAATAAACCCCCTCATCTACCTATGTACTTACATGTCAAGATGGCTGCAGCAGCCAAGGGATGATCCATGTGTATTGATGTTCGACAGGGATTCTGTATGGTTGAGGTGGGTCAATCGCAGAAGTTCTTTCGAGATTCTGGAGCTGAAAGTTGGGTACGGAGTGCAGTTGGCAGCTGTATTTTATTAGTTTAGTGACATGGTGATTGATGCCGGTGAACCAACAAATTTTGTAAGTCATTCTCTTGCACGCCGTTGTTTATGGCAGACTATGATAATGCGTAGTGATGTGTTGACGATGATGACACTTGATGTAAATACACAAAGTAAGTATGTCTAATCGAGATGCTCGGTTGAGTTACTGGCCCGCGCGTTATCTCATCATCAAGTTTGTCGATTGAATCCTACCAAACTCAGTCTCGATTCCTAGAATAAACCTCTCTACAATGTATACTATATGACCCTAGTTTAACCTTTACACCATTAGCAGGCTCGATGGTCACTAGACTGAGTAAGCTTTAAGCTTTTACCTTCTCGAGCATCAAGCCACGCAATCACTCGTGTTCAAATTGCAAAATCGTGCATATGAAGCACGGCCCATACTTGCCCATTGTAGACTTCCCCGAGTGTCGAGGCACGCTTGGGGAGACCGTAATCCCTCCTTGTCGTGACCAGAGAGAAGGATTGCGATAAGATGAATCTAGACACCAAAAAGGGACCCCAAAGAACGCTAACAACAAGGTTATTACCTGCCATTGGCCAAGGCCAAGTGATGCGGGTTCACTAACAAAAGGCTTATATAAAGCTTATTTTGTAAGGAACATAATTTCTCAGTGAAGGTAGTTGCTAAAGACTGGAAAAACTTGATCGCCAGAGGTAATTGCCTTTTGATCGTTGTATTTTGGACCCACAATATTCTTATCCGGGGAATTTGATAACGACACCACCTCAATTTTCTTTTTTTCTTTTTTTTCCAAATGGCAACGCAAGCCATCAAATCCTGTCTTGTCGAATCAAAGGCATGAAGCCGGTGCTTTAAATGAATTACGATTCCATTTTTAATATCTCGTTTTTCTTTTGTTTTCATGTCTTTATTCCTAGTGTTGGTCTCTTTCAAGCATCATCAACCCCCCCTCCGTTCACTCTTAAGCTTCAAGCTCTACTGTATCGGTTTTGCAATATACAGCAGAGGCAAGGGCAGCTTATCGTCAAATATCCAATCTGCCTTGTAAATAAAGCTCACCTGTTAACCACCTTTAACGAACAACCAACCTTCTACACATTTATTCACAATTCTGCATAGTATAACAACATGCCGGTCCCCTATAACGAGCACGGCATAGACCCGACCAAGGGCACAGCGGCCGATGTCGAATCCGCTAATAGCTCTCATAGCCGTGGCAACGCCCTCGGCCTCGACGCCGCCAAGGATCACACCGGCGATATCGTCACTTCCATAGAGAACCGCGCCCTCAAACGTGGACTCGAGCAGCGTCACTTGTCTATGCTGGGTATTGCCGGTTCCATTGGTACTGGACTCTTCCTTGGCCTTGGCAGCGCTATTCAGACTGCTGGTCCCCTCGGTGCCCTGTTGGGTTACATGACTATCGGCCTTGTGGTTTGCGCGGTGCAGTTTGCTATGGGTGAGGTTACGGCCCTTTTGCCCATTACGGGTTCGTTTGTGCGGCATGCCGAGTTTTTGGTGGACCCTTCGCTGGGATTTGCCGTTGGTTGGATTCTGGTGTATGGAAACATATTGTCTATTCCGTCCGAGATTACTGCCATTTGCGTGTTGTTTGAGTTCTGGACTGATATCTCACCAGCGCTGTTCATCTGCATCTTCATCTTGTTGACTGTCGTTGTTGGTATCTCCATGGTTCGTGTGTTTGGTGAAGTTGAGTTTGGCTTTGCCATCTTGAAGATCATGCTGGTAATCTTCCTCATCATCCTTGGTCTGGTTATTGATCTCGGTGGTGTCCCCGGTACCCCTCGTATCGGTTTCCGCTACTGGAACGACCCCGGTCCCTTCGTGGAGTACATTTCCACCGGCAGCTGGGGCAAGTTCCTTGGTTACTGGAGTGTCATGTCTGGTGCAGTCTTTTCGTTTGCCGGTGTCGAATCTCTCGCTATTGCCGCCGCTGAGACTAATAACCCACGTCGTGCCATTCCCCGCGCCTGCAAGAACGTCTTCATCCGTATCGTCCTGTTCTACATCCTGGCTGTACTGATCGTCGGTATGCTGGTTGCTAGCAATGATGAACGTCTCAATGACTCGTCTGGTACCGCCGCCCAGAGTCCCTTTGTCATTGCAGCCTCGGCCGCTGGTCTCCCCGCGATTCCCAGCGTCGTCAACGCTATTGTCATTACCTCGGCCTTCTCTTCCTCTAATCAGGCCCTGCTCACTGGTACCCGTGTCCTCTTCTCGCTGGCGCTCAAGGGCCAAGCCCCCAAGCTGTTCCTCCAGACCAACAAGTGGGGTGTTCCGTACAACTGCGTTATCCTGTACTCGGCCTTTTTGTTTCTCAGTTTCATGACGTTGTCGAACAGTGCGATGACGGTGTTTTGGTGGTTTGTGGATCTGACTTCGGCTGGAGTCTTGGTTTCCTGGTCGACAATTCTATTCAACCATATTCGTTTGAGACAGGCGATGAAGAAGCAGGGTATTCCTTCGGATAGACTACCGTGGCACAACAGTTGGACTTACACTAGCTCTATCTTCGCCTTGTTCATGTGCCAGATTATCCTCTGGACCGGTGGTTTCACTGTCTTCACCAAGGGTAATTGGAGTCCTAGCAGCTTCGTCTCTTCTTACCTGTATGTCCATGATGCCAACTTTTGCTATCTGCTAGGGACAAAGTACTAACTCCTTATCTTAGTGTTATTCCTATTGTCCTAACCTTGTTCACCGGATGGAAGTTATACAACAAGACCTCATTCGTTGATCTACAGGATATCCCGCTGACCCGGATCCTTCATCATATTGACGAAAACCCGGAGCCGGAACCGGCTAAGAAGTCCGGTCCGATCAAGGCTATTAGCTGGCTTTGGGACTAGACCTTCAAATCACCGTCATAAGTACATGATCAACCCGTCATATTGGCATGTACGACTCTCACGTTTGTAACAAACGGGTCCAATATCTGTTTTGTATTACTTATTTCAACTAAGCCCGTCTACTAGACGTTATGATACCCATTGATTGTCATTTAATCAAAATTATTCCAGGCCTAACAATATTCTTTGTATAAATCGGTGATTACTAAGAAAAGTACTTGATATTTCGGTAAAACTATGGCTTTTCTATATAGCCTTACTATAGAAGGTCCAAAAAGAAACTGACCACGATGGGATTCGAACCCACAATCTTTTGATTCGTAGTCAAACGCCTTGCCATTGGGCCACGCGGCCATCAGTTGTTATGGAAGGAACGGCTCTTATCACATCCATTGTACATTTTCAAACAACACTGCATAAAAGATTTAAAAAAAAATCTATGCAGTTATTTTCATGCATAAAAACAACAGTTCCAATGTAACCCTATACCCTGCCAAAAGAAATATGCTTAGAATTCAGCCTACAACTTCATCACAACCCCACCTGCCCATCCCAATCCCAAGATTCCAACTATTCCATCCACTATCGCTTATCCGGCCACTCAGGCCATGAGAATTCCCACACACTCCATCCACAGGAATGCTAATTAGCCGCGACATTGCACTGCGGATCGGCAGCCTGCCCAGAGATTCAACACCCCCCGGTACCCATGCAGGTCCGAGGTGTCGGTGATGTCCGGGAGCAGTCCCGGGAGTTTGGCACCGGTCGTCCAAGGTGGTCGGTGGAGAGGGAGAGGGACGGAGGGGGAGGTGGCCGTTGGGGATGGGCTGGCGGAGTCCTCTTGGGTTGACAGTGATGGGAGTTGGTTGGTGAGGTTGGATTTCAGATGGGCGATGAGAGGGAGAGTGGATGCTTGGGAGTTAGATGAGCTGTTTGGGATGGAAGATATCAGATGGGAGGGTGCTGGTGGTGGAAGGGGTGGGTAATTGCAGTAAGGGAGGGATTGGACGTTGGGGAGTTGGATGGACAGAGAAAGGTACCTGTGGTCCGACTAAAGGTACACAGGATGGAGGTACTCTGAAGAATCATGAGGAGAATATTTTGATAGGCTCGTTTGTGAGATATTCTGCAATGATGACGTTGATTGAGGATGGAGGGTCCCCCCGTCACTGGAACACTAATTTGTGCATGGCCCGGTGGGAAGAGGCAATGCAGGTGCACTCTCGGCGTGTAATGGAGGTTGGTTGGGTTGTTGGAAGTTTCAAGGAACCTTGATGATCGTTTTGGTACTATAGGTGGCTAAGACAATGACATGTTTCGTTATATGTGATGACACAAGTGTGCTGAGGACCAATGGTTGTACCTATACATCAGACCTATACACTATTATCTAGATCAAAGCTGAAATGACCATGATTCTAGTTTCCAACTCTTGTGGCCATCTCAAGTTATCCTGTATCGTTTGAGTAGTCAATGATGTCAATGCTATCTTGGCCTGTGTAACATACCTATACATCATGAACCCTAAACGCCACAAACAACGCCACACAATCGTCATCGGCCAGGGTCTGGCGCATTGACCCGTTTAAGCTTCGTTCAAGCTACATAACAAGAAGAAGCCAAAGTAGCTTGCTTTGCTCGCTCGCTGGCCATTCGTCCTACCACGCGACCTCCGTTGCGCCATTGTATGACCAGGCCTGCTATCTGTCATTTACCTCGCGGAGCTGATGTTCAAAAGAGATAGATCGGCTTTCTTGTTCAATCTTTGTTTTGTTTTGGGCTTTATTTGGCTTACTGTTCCCACATACTGTTGAAACTTGGGTTGAGTACACGATCGTACATCGTTGGCAACCCCCCCTGTATATACCAGCAACGTTATCTTTCCGCTCATCCACAGCCATCTTCTCCGTCATTATCCGTCTTTCAACTTTCACCTGTTCAACTTTGCCAAAGCCATTGAGACCACACTTTAGTCTTCTCCATGACAGATATCTTTACGGTGTACCAGATCCGATGATTTACCAGTATTCACCAACCCTGCGCCAGCTGTCTTCGTTCCCTACAGCTACGACATTGTACCCTACGTTACCGGGCGCATCTTGAGATTAAGGATTTGGGGGGGAAAAAGATAAGCTTGGAACATACTCGACCTTTTTGCATTATGAGGCTTTACCATGCCGTATATGGCGCCGCCGCTCTAATTTCATGGGCCGCTACGGGGTCATGTATGAGACAGTCACAGATTGATGAGTTGCGGCGGACTAGCGCGGAGATGTTTTATCATGGGTACAACAACTACATGGAACATGCATTTCCCGAAGATGAAGTAATGTTTTGGAATGCTTATAGTATCTTTGTAATTACACTAACACTGAAAACATAGCTCCGTCCACTCACATGTAAGCCCCTCACTCGCAACAGATCCGAACCTTGGAACTTCGGTCTCAACGATGTTCTAGGGAATTACTCCCTCACCCTTATCGACAGTCTCTCTACTCTCGCCATTCTGGCCAGTGCCCCCGAAGACGGAACTCGGACCTCGGGTTCATCCTCCCTTAAGCACTTTCACCAGGGCATCATCGAGTTAGTCCGGCATTACGGTGATGGAACTTCTGGACCTTCTGGTGCCGGCCTTCGTGCCCGCGGTTTCGATCTGGATAGCAAAGTCCAAGTATTCGAAACAGTCATCCGAGGAGTCGGCGGGTTGCTCAGTGCCCATTTGTTTGCTATTGGCGAACTTCCAATCCGAGGATACGAGCCGTTTGCCGGGTCTAGTTGGGAGACTGAGAATCCGTTTGTGACGGAAGGGATCAGATGGGCAGAGGACTTTGTGTATGATGGACAGCTGTTACGGCTGGCATATGATCTCGCGGAAAGATTGCTTCCAGCGTTTTACACACTGTCGGGAATTCCGTACCCGCGAGTAAACCTACGCCATGGAATCCCCTTTTACCCAAACTCGCCGCTTCACAAGTTGATGGGTATTGAATTTCCTGATGCGGCGGACAACCGGGAGATTACAGAGACTTGCAGTGCCGGCGCTGGAAGTCTTGTTTTGGAGTTTACTGCCCTGAGCCGTCTTACGGGCGATGACCGGTTTGAACAGATTGCGAAGCGGGCATTCTGGGCTATTTGGAACCGGAAGAGTCCCATTGATTTGATTGGCAACGGGATTGATGCTGAACACGGTCGATGGCTGGGTCAGATTGCTGGTATCGGTGCTGGCGTTGACAGTTTCTTTGAGTATGCCCTAAAGACACATATTCTATTATCGGGACAAGAAGTCAAAGACTTTCGGATATCTAAACCGCCAGGGCATCGGGACTCGGCTAAACAATGGCTAGATCCCAATGAGCTTCATTTGGAAGATCCTCTATCTCATGCGACTAATAGTCCAGATGGATTCCTCAAGGTTTGGCACCAGGCTCATTCTGCGGTCAAACGACATCTCTATAACAACTATCAACATCCGAGTCATGATTTCCATCACCCCAGCTATATCAATGCCAACCTTGATAGCGGCGCACTAGCAACATACTGGATTGACAGTCTCAGTGCCTTTTACCCGGGTTTGTTAGCATTGGCTGGCGAGGTTGAAGAGGCTGTTGAATCAAATCTGTTGTACACGGCCCTCTGGTCCCGATTCTCGGCGTTACCTGAACGGTGGTCTTTGAGAGACGGAAATGTCGAATACAACATTGGCTGGTGGCCGGGCAGGCCAGAGCTTATAGAGTCCAACTATCACATTTACCGGGCGACTAAGGATCCTTGGTATCTGCGTGTAGGTGAGATGGTCATCAAGGATATTGTCAGGAACTGCTATGTAGAATGCGGATGGACCGGTATAAAGGATGTTCGGACGTTGGAGAAATCTGACAGAATGGAAAGCTTCTTCTTAGGCGAGACTACCAAGTATTTGTATCTTCTATATGACGATACTCATCCGTTGAACAAGATGGATGCGGCATATGTTTTCACTACCGAAGGTCACCCTCTTGTGCTGCCGAAAAGACGCAAGTGCCGAGCCAGGCCCACAGCCACCAAGCAGTACGCCGATCCATTAACCGACATTCGCGCCACCTACAACGAAGACTGGAATGCTACCTACGAATGCCCCGTCCCCAAGCAACCCACCACCCTCACCGGCTCCATTACCTCTGAGCGTGACGACATCTACCACGCCGCCGCCCAAGCCGGCATCCACCAAACCCATATCCAAGCCGGCCGCGTAAAACACATCAAAGACGTCACTGGCCGTATCCTAGCCGTCCCGATCCCCAGTAATGAATTCTTCCCTTGGACTCTTCCTTTGTCCATGCTTCCCACCAACGGCACTACCAAGCGTCTCCCCGATTGGCGCATGACGACACTAGAGTTCCCATCAACCCGCGAGGGTAGCGCCCTTGAAGAACTCTTCCCGCCACTCAATGTCGAGCGCATCCCCGGCTCTGGCATCCGCGTGCATAACACCGATAAGCTGAAACTTCAGTTGGCTATGGAACCTGAATCAGCCACTGCCGATGCCGCTTGGCGCGTCATGGCCGTTAATGGCATCCCCCTCGGCCGCTATGAAACCGCGCAAATGCCCCTGCACCAAATCGCCGAATACACCGTCCCACTCTTCAATGTCATCCGCGATGTCAAGCTCATGGACCTCACTCTCCATTTTGAACGGGAAGCCGACGCTGGAAATAGCGGGCGCGCCATCGTCTCTGCCTACCGTGCCGCCGTCAAAAACTTTAAAAGTCAGCTCCCCTCTGTACTCCAAACAACCCCTTCTGACCCTGCCGCTGCCGCCACCGACCCCGATACACCACACCGCTGGACCGAAACTTTCGAGGCTGCGACATCTTCCGGACCCGGCTCCGGAACAAAATCCCTCTTGGTGTCCAAGAAACTCCCCGTCATGGAAACAATCTACATGGCGGGCCTAGGCTGCTCGGCGCCTCTTCCGCTGGAAGCTCCAGCCGAACATCAGATTATTGTATTTCGACGGGGTGGCTGTACGTTTGCACAGAAGTTGGCGAACATTCCGGATTTTCCAAGGACGGCAGAGGCGTTGAAGTTGGTGGTGGTGGTGGATGAGAGCGATGAAGAGGTGGCTATTCGACCGCAGATATATGAGGCACAGACTTTGCCGGATGGGTCGGAGAGGTCGTGGCAGATTCCAATGTTGTTGGTGCAGGCGGAGAAGGGGGAGGACTTGTATGGGAAGTTTAAGAATGCGTGGAGAGTGACCTTGGGGAAGAAGTATTATGTGGAGTCAAGGGGGATGAAGATACGGAATTTGTGGGTGTTGCAATGAGTTGAAGCGTAATAATAGTGTACATACATGCCTAGATATAGATCAGATACAACTAGATATATAACCCTTACCCTAATCAAAATGGTTGTCTGACATGTGAAGATTCTGTATCTTGAACTTTTGTCACACTCACATGATGGAAAACAGCACAACCGCTCGTGAGAGTGTCTTCTATTTATAACCAAACTCGTAAACTGACGGACAAACTGAAACAAGTACATGTAGACACACGATTACCCGGGTTTACTCATAGACTCTGACGTCATTTCACCCACATTTCCCTCTCGCCGCAGCGGTACAGAGTCCTTTCCCCTGCCCTTCCCCTCAATTCATTGTCCAACATTAAAAGTTCAGCGATCGATGCATGAAAATTCAAAAACAGAGGCAGAAGGAAAAAAAAAAAAACGGGTATTTCTTTTTTTGTATTGTATTGTGAGGTATCGATTGGTTGGTTTTAAGCGTCCTCAAGTAGGATAGAGACAGGGACGTTGCCGAGTTTCTTGCGGCCATCGAGACCGGGGATTTCGAGAATGAAGAGGTAGCCGACAACCTCACCACCAAGTTGAGTGACCAAGTCCGCAGCAGCCTTGGCGGAACCACCTATAGACGAAAGAAAAAAAAAAATTGAGAGACAAGCTGTTAGCATGGGTTTTATCCAAAGATATAGGTTCTATAGTGCGCAAAAACTCACCAGTAGCAATGATGTCGTCAACAATCAGAACCTTTTGCCCCTTGTGCACAGCATCCTGTTGCATCTGGAAGAAGTCGGTACCGTACTCCTTCTCATAGGCAGCCGTAACGCAAGGGCCGGGCAGCTTGCCCTTTTTACGCACGGGGGCAAACGAGACACCCTGACGCAGGGCCAGCGAGGGGCCAAACAGGAAACCACGGGCGTCCAGGCCGACAATGACGTCGGGTTTGCTCTTGAAGGACTCGGCAACCTGCAGGTCGAGGGCGGAGTTGAGGGCGTTGTGGGCGTCGCAGTTGAGGAAGAGGGGCATGATGTCGACGAAGTTGATGCCGGGGATGGGGAAGTCGGCGAAATGACGGAGGTTCTCCTTGAGCTTTAGCTTGATGCAGGAGAGTTGGGCGGAACCGGGGGCGGCGACGGGCTTTCCGAGCGATCCATCTTGAGGGGTGGTGGTGGTAGTAGTGGGAGACATGGTGAGAAAGGAAAAAGAGAAGAGAAGAAGAAGAGAAGAAGAGAGAAGAAGAGAGAGAGAGAAAGAAGAAGAGGAATTGGGGTTTGAGGCCGGATATATAGGCGAAAAAGGTTGAAGGGGAGAGG
>MKGJ01000520.1:0-13106 GCA_002018255.1 Bretziella fagacearum | reverse complement strand
GGGGGGGGGGAGAGAAGACGAGCCTAGGAACATCAATGGAGATATCAAAAGGTTTGTTGTAAAGCTTCATAGAATTTAGATCATGACATTGACCCGGGGTGAATAATTGAAGTGATGATATTTCAGCGTTAGTGACCTCTGGTGTATATTGGGCATTGTAAGTCGAGAGTTCCTCGCCAAGACGGCTGGTTGGTTCCTCCAGATACTTATGCCTACTTACAACCTGACTTCACAAAAAAAAAAAAAAAAAAAAAAAAAGCCTGTATCCTGATGCCTCCAGACTTATTTTGCCCAACCAAGATATATAAGGGCTAGTCAACCCAACAGTTATATACCAAATGTCCACGCGCAAGGCCGCCCGCATCATCCATAGCGCGTCGCAGCTAGTGCCGATCCAAAGCCTTCGATGAAGATCTCGAGCATCAACGTATGATACTAGACAGTCTCGACTCTCGACAACCAAATGAATCTATTGCGATATGAACTTTCTGTACCGGTGTTTGAACATGTCTAGGTTGAAGAACATCTTTGAAATAGTACTGTGATTTCGCCATGGGCGATCGTCAATATCACGGATAAATCCCATTCATGATTTTGCATATCGCCAGTTAGTGTCTCACGATAGTCTCCCCCTCCATCACTCCCATCCTCCCATAGAAGACTCCCCTCCCTCCCACCTCATAACCCTCCCTTCTTTTTTCTTATTCTTCTTCTTCTTTCTTCTTTCCTCCTGTTTCCTCACCCTCGTGGTAGTGACATCACTGATCTACCCATCGACGAGGTCCCTGATTCCCCGACCTCTGAAGAATGAGTAGGTACTTTCGATTAGGACTAGGGTTATTAGAGGTTGAAAGTCTCTCGGCACCCCAGTGGCTTTTGGGGATTTTTATTTTTTTTCCTGGAGTATGAAAAGGGGCGACAGGGAGAATCCCTGACCATGTAGAGCTATCTATATAGCTGCACACTTCTTTAGCTTGTTTCAGAACACATTGGGATTGAACAACACATGCAAAGATTTGGGGGAATGTTGATTATATTCATACAAGATCTTTGCATAAGACATATATGGGCGCGGAAAGATGATGAAACACAGAGGAGTTTTTGAAAATGCCGATTGTTGAGAAAATCTCACTAATAATCCATTGGTGAAATATCATCAAAGGTATGAACTTTTGCTTGTTCCCACACCAACAATCACCTATTCTTGTCAATCCTATGCCTCAATCTAATACTTATATACACCAGCTGGTAATCCTCAATCCCCTAGAGATCACCATGTAACAGCCTCGGATTGGACTTACCTTGTGGGAAGTCCGCTAGCTTGCTATTGCAACTGGTGCCCAGGAAAAACAAAAGAAGACATGGAAGACAAGTCTTACTCTATGAAGCAACCCTGGCGTCATTGGGCTATGCTCATGAGGGCTTTTTTGGCAGCTGGACTTGGTGAGACAGCAAGGCAAGGCAAGGCAAGGCAAGGCAAGGCAAGGCAAGGCAAGGCAACAAGTTACAAATGCTTGGCTTACATAGCTACAAGATCACATTTAACATTGTCCACTGCGAGATAATATACGATTGGGTGGGTACGAGGTAGTCGAGGTTGCTTTAATTCTTCCATGGTTTGGTCTATAACATTATCCAAGTTCTTTTTAGAAGCTACCCGGACCTCAAGACATGCAGAGCTGATGCTAACGCTGTTGTGTTGGCTGCTTATTATACTGAATTAACAAGGTTATAAGGGAAATACGAACTAGGAAATACGAACTAGGAAATTTTTATTTATTTTCAGGTTGTCAAACGCATATACACAAAAAAAAAATCAAAAGGGCTAGACCCGGCCTATATCACAGGCGCGACACAGTGACGACGGGGCTTCGAGGAAGAAAAAGAAGAGAAAAGAAGAAATTTAATATCATCACGTTCCATTTTGGTGCATTAGCGATGCAGACAAGCAAGCTGCAGGCGACAATAACAGATGGATCGATAATACAGGGTAAACTAAAGTAGTGGATCTTTTGACACTAATTTGCAGCGGCCAGAAGTGTAAAGTTCTCGGATGTTGTCTGTCACTTGTCCATGGGAATCATGGGACTGTGTGCAAAATGGGTTGTTTTCTATTGGTACGGAATTCTTGAGCAGATGATTCCGGGAAGAACAAGGCAAGTGTTTGCAGAATTAATGAGGCTGCCGGAGGTTGCATGAACTGGAGTGCAGGTGGACAGACCGGATGATATCGGAGGCAGTAGCAATTGCGTAGGTAAGAATAATACCTACTTACATAGGTATACCTACAGATACATACGTACTCACAATCGCCTCGTCATGAATGACAGAGCCAAAGCGTCGGGTCGATGGTGATGATCTGAGTGGCAAGGACCCTGCTAGATGCTAAAGACCAGGACACAAAACGACACAGTGCGCAACACTGTTCATTTACTGTATCGTTATATCCATGTTGTTGTTCCATTTTTTGTGATACTTTCCTTGAGTCGATTATCATGATCGGATTTGGGAAGGTATGCACTATTGACAAGCGCAACTTCTATTTATGGACTTATACAGGCCAGTGATGGATATAACGCGTATATTCGTAATAAAATGTTCAATTCCACAACAGCGTGTGAACATGAAGTTTTTGATAGATGGCGACGTCCTTGGCTGGGTTGGACATGATCGTCGGCAGGCGTTTCTTATCTTCACCCTTTATACATTCCAATCATCATCTGGGTTTTTATAATCTGTTGTCTCAATCCAAAGCAAGACTTGACCAATAACTGCCACCGTTACGAATAGCCCCCTAAAAAAGTTAATGTTGCAGGTCTTGTTGAATTGTAAACATGATGATATTGATATCAAAACAAACTAGTTGGTCTTTTGGCCTTTGCTGCATATGCGCCACCTGGCTGCAAACTACGCATGCTGCGGCTCTATGTTTGGCAGCTTATTGGCTTGACTGGCCCCGTCTCGTCGGTCCATCTAGTCCTGTAATTTACACAATTTACCTAGTTTGCCGGGTTCCGTCGTCATCGTCTTTGCACATTTTCCAGGACCGCTCCAGGCCCTGGTGCGTCCAGAACCAGGCATGGATGGCTTCTCTCTCTCTCTCTCTCTCTCTCTCTCTCTCTCTGTGTGTGTGTGTGTGTCTCTCTCTCTCTTCCTCACTGTATTCAACCATTCCCAAGTTCCCCACCTTATCTTACTGGTTCATTTCCCATTTGGAAACCAACTCTCTCTCTCTCTCTCCTTCTAGATCCGGACAGAGCCTTGTAGTTTAGGTGCCTGCTTCTTTTGGTGCTTTGGCAGCCTTCCATCCATTCCTTAATTCTCACCAACCACGAAAAAAAAAATCCCTTCAATTTTATTTTTTTCCTCTCTCTCTCTCTCTTCCCCGCGATCTTCTGATCCATCGATAAATTCCCCTCCGTCCTTGATTTATCAATACCAAGCGGAGCTTCAATAAATCCGGGTCATCTCGTTATTTTTGACATTGACGCTTCGACCCAAACAGACGCCACTGGATTGATCCTGGAACCTAGACCCGACAGACGGACAACAACGTCAAAAAAGACGACGGGAACTACATACAAACTGAACTGCTACTGCTTGCTTGCTGTTTTCGCTTGTTTGCATCTGTCAGCAGCACCCACTAAACAAAAATTCAACGATTTTGCTACGACGCCCATTTTGCAAAAGTCCACCAAAAAAAAGTACGACCCATTACGAAACCATTCGACACGAATTATAGAATCCTCGTCGCCATTGACTTCGACCTTGTCTGATGAGACCTTCGTCGTCTGTATCGATTATCCATCCCCAATACCTATACCTCCCTCAATTGGCTCTTTGCGACTTCCTCGACTCTCATCCATTGTCGCCTTGAATCCTAATCTCGACATCAGTGCCCCGACGAGTGCTCGACAGCCAACCTTCTTTTTGCGCCAGCGCCCCACTCACTCATTACCGAAGAAATTGAGCTTACGCTTCATCACCCATCCGCCGACCTTCCTCACCAAAGAAGACCGTCCTCCGGGACAAAAAAAAAAAAAAAAATTCACCGCCCGCAATGTCCACCCCTAGCCCTCCCATCGGCCAGGAAAGCTGGCTGGCCTATCTCGAAGAAAGCTCACGCAATATTCACAACGTTGAGCTATGCACAGTGGCCATTGAAAACTATCGTCGTTCGGTTGAAGCCGAACCTGGTAGTTTGGCACTCTGGACCTCGTATTGCGAATTCTTCCACAAGCTCTATGTGGACTCCCTCAACCCCCGTGCCCCAGGCTCCAAGATGGCGCGTTGGCCGAGTGAGGATTTGATGATTGGCCGCGAAATGTTCACTCTTGACAGTACCTTGCAGCTGTGGCAACGTGGCTACGAAGCCATCCGCTACCGCCTCAACGACAGCCATCTTCTCTGGAACCGTTGGATTGACTTGGAAATGGAACAACTCATGCGTACCCGAACACCTGATGGCATACGTCGAATCACCCACCTCTACAGAAACCGCCTACAGACGCCACATGTCACGTGGTCCAGCACCTCTAGTAAATTTTCCTCTTTTCTGTCCGAGTACAACCAGGACGCTTGGGAGGTCAACATGCAGCAAGTCACCGAGGCTGCACAGGCGGCCAAGGCAATCATGCAGGATCACCGCGAGGATTTCGAATACAAATTACAGCGGGCACATCGTGAAAATCGCCACGACCTTGAGCGCACTGTATTGTTGGAGTATATTGATTGGGAGGTCAATAATGCTTATAACCACATACAACAGCGGTCTAGCGAGGCTGAGCTGGTTCATGAGGTTTGTAGCGGTCTCTTCTCGCGCGCGCTGACAGGCATGTTTTCGCGGGATGAAGGTGTCTGGGTAGATTATGTGTCACACTTGTGCTTGCTTGAACGATCCAGTTCTTTGTCTACGTTAATGGAGGTGCTACACCGGGCTACCGATCACTGTCCGTGGTCTGGTAGCTTGTGGTCGCGTTACATTCTGACTGCAGAGCAAGCCGGTACGCCTTTTGAAGTTATCGAGAATATAAAACACTCTGCCACGGCCGCACCTCAGCTACTGGAAGGTGGTTTGGAGAGCTTATTGTCAATGTATATTTCTTGGTGTGGTTATCTAAAGCGCCGAGCTGTCGAAGTAGGTGGCGAAGCCCTGGATCTTGCCGACATGGGCTTTGCAGCTGCTCTTGAAGATATCAGAATCCATGGCCGGAAGCTCTATAACGATGAGTACGAAGGCGATCCTCAGTTTCGTGTCGAGCGCATCTTTATCGAGTATCTTACCGAGGCAAAGCGCAACCTTCCCGAAGCTCGCGCGTATTGGGAGGGACTTTCCAAGCGTCGTATCTATGCTAAAACGTTTGCCTTTTGGCAACAGTATTTCCAATGGGAGATGTTTGTGTATGGCCATGAAATGTTTTCATCTGGGACATCGACTGCTCAGACGCCTACCCGGCCTTCGGGTCCCCGCACCCCGTTCCGTGCTATGAACGTGTTGAGACGAGCCATTGACCAAACCGTGCTCGACTTTCCCACAGAAATGTTGCAGCTCTACATTCAACATTGCAACGAGTATCAGCCTGTTGCTACCATTTGGAGTGCTCAAGATCTCGCTCGTAGACTAGGCAAGGGCATAGCGAAGCGTCGTGAACAAGAGGCACAGGTTCAAGCGGAGAAGCAAGCCGTTTACGTTGCACAACAAGTCCAGCAGCAAGCCCATGCTGAACTGGAGGCCAAGGCAGAGTCTGATCGGAGACAGAGTACGCATACGCAGGGCAGCGCTCAAGCTTCACCGACAGGCAAGAGGAAGCGGGATGATGGTGATATATACGATCTGGACTTATCTAAGCGTATAAAACATGACGCAGTATACAATGGTGGTGTTCCGGTGCCAGGACGACAGGAGAACACATTGGATGCGAAGCCCAAGCGTGACCGTGAGCATACTACGGCCCTGGTCAGTGGTTTGCCGAAAGACGTTACTGTAGGCGCCATAAAAAAGAACTTTCGTGAGTTTGGACATATTGTTGAGGTTCACATTGCACGTGAATCAAATAATGCCCGTACATCCTTGGCCATGGTCGAGTTTGACAACTCTGACGATGCTGCCACCTTCATTGCCCTGCGTAACAACAAATACTTTGGCGAGTACCAGATCCAAGTGTGCTCGGGCTTCCACCTGACCGTTTTTGTCACCAACTTTCCACCGACTGCGGACAACGCCTTTATGCACCACTTGTTCAAGAATTGTGGTGAGATTATTGATATTCGTTGGCCTAGTCTCAAGTTCAATGTTACTCGCCGATTCTGTTACGTTACCTTTCGTACCCTCGAGGGATCGACTGCCGCTGTGTCACTCAACAAGCGCAAGATTGACAATCATCGAGTTGAAATTGCCTTTTCCGATCCCGCCAACAAGCGTAAGCGCCAGGGTGCCACTTCGGAAGGCCGTGAAGTTTTTATTACCAATGTTGATGGCGATGCTACTGATGAAGAGCTGCGGGCTGTCTTTGAAAAGTACGGTTCTGTTGACAGCGTGCGTGTTCTTAGATTTATGAACGGCCGACCGCACGGCACAGCATTTGTCGTGTTTGAAAAGAAGGAGGAGGCTGAGAAGTCTGTGGCAGAACTTAACAACGTCAAGTTCAAGTCACGGATCATGAGGGTCGAGATTTCGCAGCCGCGGAACTTTAAGATGAGCGCCAAGACCCGGGGAGATAGCCCTGCGGCGGCGGCGGCGGCGGCGGCGGCCGGGGCGATTGATAGTCAGGGTGACGACAGTGCTGCTGGAGACTCTGAAAAGAATTTCTCCACGGCACCGTCAGCTGAGATTGATGCGAGAAGCATGGCTTTGATGAACCTTGCTGATACTGTCAATGATGCCCGTGTCAAAGCCCTCGTGGCTCCTTTTGGCACTATCCTTCGCCTTGTGCTTTTGCCTGCGCAGGGCTCTGCAAAGGTTGAGTTTAATGACGCAGCTGCGGCTGGAAAAGCACAGCTGGGTCTCAATGGCCATCAGTTTGAAGGACGGAAACTCCGTACTGGTACACTCCGGGATCTTCACAGTGGTAGCGGCCGCGGTGGTCCCTCGGGATCTGGATCCAGTGGAAAAGCCGGTGCATCTACATTATCATCATCATCATCATCAGCAGCAGCAGCAGCAGCAGCTTCTCAGTCGACAACAGCGGCTACCAAGATGTTTGTGCCGACTAAAAGACTTCCTTTCAAGAATGCGGCCAAGGGACGTGGTCTGGTGGTTTCCTCCGTGAAGAAGGGCGCACCGACACTGACATCACCTGCTCCAACAGTTGCTGTGGAGGGATCAGATGACAAGGAAGAGAATAAAGGAAATGGAAATGGTATGAAGAGCAATGCACACTTCAAGGCCATTTTCTTGGCTGGGAAGAAGTGAAGTTTTGTAACGAAACAAAATCCATAAAAAATGGCGGGAATTTTTTTTTCTTTTTTTCTTTTTACGATTGGACATGGCCACGTGATTGAGATATCTGGTGATAAGGAATATCGCTTTCTCCTTTCTTTTTTTCCTTTTTTTCTTGACATGTTGGTTATACTTCATCCCTTCTTTTAATTTCCCGAGTTGGTGGGAGTGACAAGATATTATATTATATATTATTACCCTTTTATCATCTGTTTTTAGACGATTAATTGATTGGTTTCTTGGTTCTGATTTTTTATTTTGTTTTACTTGGGCTTGTTGTGGTGTTTTCTTTTCTGGGGGGGGGGGGGGGGGGGAGGGAGGTTGTTAGAAGGGAGGAAGCTTGGGTTTTTTATTCGATACCAAATTATCTATGAGTTCTTCTTGGCTGTACCGGATAGTTTCCATAAATTGTTGCTCTTTTTTTTTTTTTTTCTTCTTCTTGATAGAGTGATTTGATGTTGGATTTTTTCACAAGTGATTTACATGGAAATTTGTTTTCTTTATAGAGTTTAGATTATTGCGCGCGTATAATTCATTTAATATTGACGTTGGAAATAGATACAAGAGAAGAAACTATCAATAGTTACACAAGAAGAAGATTTGACAACCTCCAAGACCGCAACCTGCATTGGATCATGACTCGGCGCCGGAAACGATCTCTTGTTGATTTTTTTTAATTTTTTTAATTTCTTTTAATATTTTTTTTTTTGGGGGGGGGTATCCTACCGCATCCACATTTGTAAAAAAATCCAACCACCGCGTCAAGGGGTGCGAGCAAATTAATTTTACCCTGGGAATTTTCATTACTGGATATAGAACGGGCCCCCCCCAAAGCCCAACACCATCACACGACAGCAGCGTGCTATGCCACTCAAAAGAATGCCTTTGTACATGTATGTATGTATGTACTTAGACGTACTTGACAGTAACGGAGCTACTCGACACGGAAGCCGAAGTCAGCACCTTGCTGTTCTGCTCAATGTCAATAAGGCCAGCACTCGCGGGGCCAATGGTACCGGAAGAGCCAACGGCGGAGGCACCGGTGAAGACGACAGTGCCAAAGTTGGCAAAGGGGACCAGGTTACCGCCAGATTCAAAGTCTTCGACGATCCACTCGGCGTAGATTTCGGAGAGGGCTCTGGACTCGCTGCTGAAGCTGTGGCTGACGGTTTGGCCGGTGGATTTGTTTTCAACGAGGGCGGTGCCGGCCGTCTTGGAGGTGGCGGTGACGCTGGAGGGGTTGGGGTTAGCTTATGGATTGGGGGAGGGGGGTTGTCGTGAAAAGTGGAGATTGATAGATCAAGTAGGGGCAGGGGTGGTAATGATGTGTGCTACTTGAGATTAGGAAGGAGGTACAAAAAAGAGGAAGGAGGGTACTTACGTCACGGTGATGTCGTCACCAGCACTAATGTCAATGCCGTCAAAGTTGTAGGCGTAGTCAGGGTACCACTCGTACCAAGCATCAAAGCCAACTTCGCCGCCCTCATAGTAGAAGTCAACACCAGTCTGCAGGATGGTGTTGGTGCCGGTGTCACCGTCGATACCAACCCAAGCGGAAGCAGCGTACTCGGTACGCGACGAGCCACCAGAGGGCGCCGAGGGGGTGGGGACGGTGAAGGTGCCGGTGACAGATTTGAAGCCGGTACCGGTGAGGACGGCGCCGGCCCAGTTGGCGGAGTAGTCAACGTTGGAGTTGTTGGAGGGATTGTTGGAGTCGGCGGGGAGACGGAGGTTGGAGGAGCCCTTGCGGGTGGTGGAGGGGGTGTTGAGGGCGCGGGCGGCGGCGCGGGCGCGGCGGGCTTCGGTGAGGCGGGCGGCGAGGGCGACGTCGGCGGCGAGGAGGAGGGAGGCAACGGTGAGGAACTTCATTTTGGCGGTTGGATGAGGGGGTTTGAATGGGTGAGTAGTGGATGAGTGAGTGTGGTGGGTGATGAGGAAAAGGGAATGAATGGTTTGATTGGGGAGATGTTGATGGGGTTTTATATGTTTTCGTCAGTGGGGGGGAAGACGTTGGTATCGTGGACTGTCACATTGTAGTCACGTTGATTCCGTGCTCACTGTTGAATAGCACACTCAGGTATCCATGGTTGACTTTTCCCATCTTCTCGTTGTCTTGTTGTGGCCGCCAATGTCACGATATCAGGTTGTCGCGCACGATCTGGTCATGGGGTGCAGTGGCAGCTGCCGTTTCTAGACAGAAGGGCCGACCGGGGGAGGGGTGGGTGGGTGATGGGTGACCCGGAGAGGGATAGAGCAGGGGGGGAGACTCTCGGCAGGCAAAGGGGGAGGAGGGCAAGAAGATGGCTTTTGGATTGATAATGGAGGAGGAGATGATAACGAGGTGTGGAGATTTAGGCGAGGAGAACGAGGTTGGTATTGGGGGGGGGTGTCACACTGAGAGTGAGGTCCTAGTGAGAGTGAGGTCCTAGTGAGTTAATGGTCACAAGAAGCAAACTTGGTCTGTTCATCCCGAGCTAAGCTTTAGCCAAGCGATCATGACATCTCGCGCCGAACTCTGCTAAAAGACTTGGCATCTAGGCGACCTGGAACTCACTCCTACAAGGATACATTGGAACCGAGACTACATCAAGACAATATCACCAGCTGCTTTCATCATAGCACGCATACAATACAATGTCATGGCAAGCATAATCCAAGTCACAGGTCATGTGGATAGGGTTCTCAATGTATCCTAACATACCTACATAATAGCAAGGGGTCACATCCCAATCTGCATGCTTAAGCTTGAAGTTTATATTGAATCCGCTAGGCGTCCACTCGGCGTCCACTTGACAACTGAACAGGACCTTTTGACAACTGGGGTGGAGGCCGCGTGGACAAGATAGGACAAATATGATACGGCAGAAGAAAGTGTGAGATTACGGAATTCAATGTCATTGGGTTCTTGAGCGAGTGATAGTTAGATAACTGACAATATGGGTCTTCTTGGCCTCAAAATCCCGGCGTGTGCAACTCCCGTCATCCAACAGTTTCAAGAGTTGGCATTCTTACAAGGCCTCTCGGTGAACGATACAAAGATGAAACAACAGAGCGATTTTTCCAAGCTCATTCTTTTTTACTTTCTCTAGAAAATCAGGCATCTATCTCCGCCATCACTCACACATCTTTTACTTATGGACGTATAGGAGGAGGGGGAGAGAGGACTCTTTGTGACCGCTGGTGCTGTAACCCTCCTTCAAGTGCCCAGACTAAAAGCAAACAAATCCAGACGGAGAAGGTGGGATTGACCATGTGAAAAAAGGTCATTTACGTGATTGGTGGCAATGAAGGCGAGAAGAGAATGTGAGAGAGGATTGGATGTGTTTGTTGGATTATCATGAAGAGTTAGGTTGATGAAAAGGGACTGGACTAGACTGGACGTACAACCTAGATGTTCAAAGACCCCTTGTCGTAGTTTGTCTGACCAGGCGGAGGAGGTTACATTGTAGATAAGCACTTTACTAAGACGGCTGGGATTTGCTTACTTGCGATGATGTTTCTCTGATACCCAGGGATTAAAGGTGTGTGTGTGTGTGTGTGAGAGAGAGAGAGAGAGAGAGAGAGATAGAGGGATCAAGGGACTAGATAGTGCATGGAGGAATGAAGTGGCAGGTCCCTGAATTTGTCCAATGAGATGTATATGATGATGGGTAAGAAAGTTCATGATATCAATGAACAAACATCACGTTGAAATGACTTTGGTTGAGTATTCCAGTTGAACTCAATAGAAATACATCCAAAATTCTCTAATTTTATGCACTTATCTTTATCATCGGCTCTCGGCTTATCCCTTTATACCACACTACCCCCCCCCACCTTTACTGTCCCACTCCCAGTACCATCTCTTGGCTTCTCGCAAACCCTTCTCTTGGCTCGCGGGTCCTCAAAGCTTGTTTTTTTGCACTATAAGCAACCTTGGGGGATCAGCAATGACACACAATCATCACTGCTTTCTACGACCTCACCTCACTTTGGTTTTCCCGTATAACTCCACCGTCTTCTCACCATCTACGTAGTACTCTTCATCAAACAAATGCTCTCTCCGCTTCCTCAGGCTTTCGTAATCCATTGATATCCCGTTGGCGTGATCAGCCCAAAAAGGCAGGAGCTTAATATATTTGTAAGACGTTGAATATACACGGCAACTGCGGTTTTACGTTCCTACTGTATTCAGGCAAACATAGATCACAATGTTACAACGGCGCTCTTTCCATTTTTGGTCATGTGTATTCGGACTTTTTTTTTTTTAGATAGTTGTTGCATTTATTGGACTTTTTGCGGGTTAGAGAAACCCTAGAGATGCGTCTTTTTTTTTTGGTTAACTGCCCCAGTTTCTATTTGAAATTAGAGACATCAACATCAAAATGACCCAGATGCGTCTGCCGCGGACATCACGAGCCAGTTGTCTCGCATCTTTCACAGGACGTTCCTCTCCAATCAGAAGGATTACGGAGAGACCCCATTGCAGCCACAATGGCATCCACCCTTCAGAGTCGTCATCTAGGCCTGGAATCTCATCAATCAGGCCGGCATCTAGCGTTGGAATCTCAAGTATTCATACTGGCTGTCCCCTCAATCTCATTTTCTGTAACTCGATACTCTACTTTCGCCCGAAACAACCGAGAATTTTCCATCACCTGGCTTTGTCCCGTCATCCTCCACCCAACTCTCCCTTGGTATGATCTCGTTGAGAACCCCATGACCTTTGGCACTGGGAAGATGTCGATAGCGCGCCAATCATCAAATATCTCTTGTGGGCACTGATCCGTCTTGCGAATTTCAGTACGCTGTGGCTTACCCACTGCTCCGATGCCTTCAAGACTGTCTCATTCTCTGTATATTTCCATCCCGTTCAACGAATCATGCCGTGGCTGCCACCGATATCCGGGCCCGAATTTTGCAAAAGATAGATTCCACCACGAATTGCCTTGGCTACTTCTTCTCTCATGGCTTCCCATGAAGTCTGGGTGCCTCCGGATTTCACGGCTTGTAGTAAATGATGTGTCTGTGTAGAAGCAGTTTTGCGTCAACAGCAAAAAGTCTTGGCGAATCATTTTCGATACTAGACCAGGAGGATGACCCTTTGTGTACTTGACGCCATGGAAGATTTATACATTCATGTATCTTATGAGATAACTCCAGGACTTGCTTGGAGATTGGACCACCACTGGAATGTGCTGTCACTAGTCATATCAAAGCAACTCGCTTCTTGTGGCTGGTACTGAAGATAGGGTTATGCGGTATCGCTTAGTCATCAACAAAAACACAGTATATTACCAATGTGATCATACTGTACCAATGTCATATATATGTACTAAACTGCATAGTTATATCAGAAAGTTGAAATACTCAAGTCCTAAAATTATCACCGATCGATAGATATACCCCTCATATAATCCAAGCTCCCTTAATAGTTGAATCTGACCAGCTCAGTTTAACAACAAGACTCTTACTGTCAAAGACCCCTCGTTACCTGTCAAGCAATTCTATTTCCTTCACTTCAAAGTCACCTACAACTTGCCTGGTTACCACATACGACCATAACGGGAAGGACAAAGAGGAAACTCACGAGTGGACGTGTAG
Source organism: Bretziella fagacearum (assembly GCA_002018255.1). Taxonomy (NCBI): domain Eukaryota; kingdom Fungi; phylum Ascomycota; class Sordariomycetes; order Microascales; family Ceratocystidaceae; genus Bretziella; species Bretziella fagacearum. The sequence continues at coordinate 85 of MKGJ01000520.1, read as the reverse complement.
AAGGTCTCCGAGGCCATGGAGCCAAACCTCTGTGCGGAAGCTGCTGAACTTGGTCAAAGGCAGAACCTCATTGATACAGGCAATC